>PITA01034045.1:0-12061 GCA_004023965.1 Spilogale gracilis | reverse complement strand
TGTCAAAAAAAAAAAAAAAAAAAAAAAAAAATATGAAAAAACAGTTTAAAAGTACAAGGATGGGAGGGGCGCCTGGGTGGCTCAGTTGGTTAAGCCACTGCCTTCGGCTCGGGTCATGATCCTGGACGGGCTCCCTGCTCCGCGGGAAGCCTGCTTCTCCCTCTCTCACTCCCCCTGCTTGTGTTCCCTCTCTCGCTGTGTTTCTCTCTGTCAAATAAATAAATACAATCTTTAAAAAAAAAAAAGATTAAAAAAAAGTACAAGGGTGGGGTATTTTAGCTCTTCTTTATGGTTATGCACTTGAATGGAATGAATAGTGTAAAAGCATGATGATTTACATAAGTAGATCAGCACTGGCTTTCCTATGACCAGGTTACCACTCACCATAGGCTCTGTACAGGTCTAGTTTGGTCACTTTATAAGATGAACATTCCATTAGCTGTAATCTCCAAGGGATTCACGCAGCTTTTGCGTTTTTTTTTTTTTTGTGGAGTGGAGGTAATGAGGAAGCTATGTCCTGTAACACTAAATGCACTATTATAAGAAATAGGTAGGGGTGGGACACCTGGATGGCTCAGTTGGCTAAGCATCCACCTGCGGCTCAGGTCATGACCCCAGGGTCCTGGGATGGAGTCCTGCATCAGACTCCTTGCTCAGTGGGTATCCTGCTTCTCCCTCTGCCTGCTGCTCCCCCTGCTTGTGCTTTCTCTCTCTCTCTTTTTCTCTGACAAATAAATAAATAAAATCTTTTAAAAAAGAAAAAAAAAAAAAGGAAAAGAAATAGGCAGGGGCACCTGGCTATCTTGGTGGGAGGAGCATATGACTCTTAATCCCAGGGTTGTGAGTTCCAGCCCCACACTGGGTGTAGAGATTATTTAACTAAATAAATATTTAAAAAATTAAGAAAGAAATAGGCATTTGATAAGTATTTATTAGTCTTTATTTTACTGAGCGTTTCAAGGAGACACTCTTTCTCTTCATCTCTTGCACTCCTCTTCTTTTACAAAATTGTATAGTGATGTTTTCTTTTTCTGTGTTTATTCGTTGCAAGATCCAATTCTCAGGTCCCTAAGTTTAAATCTTCATCCATATCTAAAACCCCCAAATGTGCATATCTCCCTTAAACCTCTCTACTGATACCCAGCTTCTTCTACTTTGAGGTTTATTAGGCATCTCAAATTTACCATGTCTAGAATTTGAACTTCTGATTGCTTTTCTATCCAAATTGAATCCATTCCCCAGTGTTCTCTTTCTCAATATGTTTAATTTACTGATGATGCCAACCAGCTCTTTGAGGAAGTGCTCGATTCACTGCAAAATGGATGTAAGCAAATCATTGTGCTTTTAACTTTGTAAATGTTCAGTCTTCATTTTGAGTCCCAATTCAGCATGAAGGCAAAAAATTGAACTCAGTCATCACCAGTATAGAATTGTCTTAGTCAAATCAAATTTAAACTCAGGAGGTTACAGACTTTTGCATATCCCTCTTTCTCTTAGGGTGGCCAATATATTCAAGGACGCATGTAGAATAATGGCATTTTAGAAAATCTCTGAAACTGGGTTTTCAGCTGATGTCTTCTGATAGGGGCTTGACTCCTTTTTGGTGCTTGCTAGCTCTTTATATTGGCACCCAGGTCCCAGTTGTGCCATCATGTTCAGGATCTAGAAGTCCATCCACCCACTCTGTGTCCTGTTTCTGTAAGTCACAAGGCCCTTTACCATCTCTCAGCCCTTCTGCACTGCCTTATTGGGAGATACAGCAAAGCTATGGAAACCTGCAGATACTGTTTGGTAAGAAAGATTTTGGGTGTGGTAGGCTGTCTCAGTCCCAATCTCCTGTGTTGCCATTTCTCCTCTGTGTGCTATATTCCAAACCATTCTTTGAAACACACACACACACACACACACACACACACACACACACACACACACACACACACTCTTTCCCCTGAGAAGGAAGAGGAGAAATTTCAGTGTCCTCTCTAAGAGATTTATACCATCTAACAATTCTGTACCTTTCTCTGACTCTTTCTTACTCTGGCTGAATTAACTTTGTCCAATCGCCAGGTTAGGGAAATTTGTATATTCATGCATTTTATTTATTTGTGAATACATATTATAAATTATTTCAGCTGTTTAAAATATAGGCTCTCCAACTTGGATGTGAAACTTTCCAGCTAGATATAAAGCACTATAGATTGAATTGAAGCCATCTGTACCAGTTTGAATAAGTTAGCAATAAACAATGCCCAAATCTCAGTAGCTCAAAACAACAAAAGTTTATTTCTCTTTCACACCAAATGTTCTGTATGGATTGGCAGGGATGCTGTTTCAGGAAGGTTATTCAGGACTCCATGCTGACGGAGGCTTCATCTTGACATATGGGCTATTGTATCTATGCAGAAAAATCAGTTTTCTTTCTTCCTTCCCATCCTTATACTTCTTGTCTCTACATTTCCTATAGTTGCAAATATAGTATTAAAATTTACCAGTGCTGGTGGACATGGTTTCCTACTCCTCACTTCAAAAGCGACGGTCTTAGTCAGTCACCATTAAGTACAAACTTTTGTTGTGGTACATGGTATTTTGGATACTTTCTCCTCCTTTCTCTGAACTATTGTTTAAGCCTAAAATGTATTTCTTGATTATTTTAGAGATTTGCTTTTAATACCCAACACCAGGAGTGCATGGGTGACTCATTTGGTTACGCATCTGACTCTTGAATTCGGCTTGGGTTATGATCTCAGCTTGGTGATCTGGGGTGGTGAGATGGAGCCCACCCTGTGTTGAGCTCCCTGCTGAGCATGAATCTGCTTGAGATTCTTTCTCCCTCTCCCTCTGCCCCACCCCATTAGGTCTCTTAATCAATCAATATTTTTTTAAAAGATTTTATTTATTTATTTATTTGACAGAGAGAAACACAGCTAGAGAGGGAACACAAGCAGGAGGAGTGAGAGAGGGAGAAGCAGGCTTCCCACCGAGCAGGCAGCCCAATGTGGGGTTTGATCCCAGGTCTGCGGGATCATGACTTGAGCCGAAGGCAGTTGCTTAACCAACTGAGCCACCCAGGCACCCCGATCAATCTTTTTTAAAATACTCATCATCAAATTGGTGGTACTTGAAGGGGAGTAGAATATGTAACCTCAAAAATATGCCACTTGGGCATATGAATTATTTTCAACTGAAGGCAATCAGGACCCAGCAGACTTAAGAAACAACTTACTGAATTTCCCTTACTAACCTAGAAAAATTTAGCCCGGGGGGTCTGGCTCAGAGTTATTGCCAGAGATAACTTTTCTCTGAATCACCCATCTGTATGGTAGGTATAGGGGCCATTGGCAGCCTGCCCCAAGGTGGGCCACTTTGGTATAAAGATTATTTTGAGTTAAAAGTCCTTTCCAGCAGATGCAGGAAAAGCTCTCTGCCTCCCACCTGAACTACCTAAATCTACATTGGCAAGGAGAGTCGGTACCAGGAAGAGAGCTGGAGAACCTTACGTATCTGACAGAGCAACCTTTGTTATTCCAAACATCCCCTTTCACTTTCACACTGATGGTCTTTCTCCCTTTTGTATCCTCTGACCCTACGGTTCTGCTCAGCTCCTGCAAGCTTTCTGTTGCCTCAGTGTCTTTGGGATTTCCTCCTGTTACCTCAGTGTCTTTGGGATTTCCATGTGTGCGTGGAGTCCCCATATCTAGCCCTATTAAGTTTGATTTTCTCTTGTGAATCTGTGGGATGTCAATATATCCTGAGTCCAGCTAGAAGGAGTCTGGGACAGAGGAAGGTCTTCCCCGACACAGGGCAAATATCTAATTATCAAACATGTGTCCTATGAATTACCCTCCTCTTTGAAGCCCCTATTTGATATCTTAGCTCAGGACAGCACATAAGCTCAACTCACTGATTGCCCATGGATCTCATATTTTTATGGAGCCCCATACATATGAAATTAAATTTGTCTTTCTTCTGTTAATTCATCTTATGTCGATTTAATTATTAGACCAACCACAGAACCTCAATGGGTAAAAGAAAATTTTTCCTCCCCTGTGTACAAAACAATTTTAATCTGTGCTTCAGCATTTTGCTGTATGTTGCTGTTCCTCTGTGGTAAGAAACATGGAATGCCTCAACCTCCTAGTCTTCTTTTAATGGAGAAGGATCCTGTGGTTCAAAGAAAAAGAATGGTCAGAAATGACAGAAAAATCAGTCATTGTCACAACATTTTATTTCCCAACATGACACTTAATGGTATTAGTTTTTTGTATTCAAAACTGCACTTCTGGGTGCCTGGGTGGCTCAGTTGGTTTAGCCACTGCCTTCAGCTCAGGTCATGATACCGGAGTCACGGGATCGAGTCCCACATCGGGCTCCCAGCTCCACGGGGAATCTGCTTCTCCCTCTGGCCTTCTCCCCTCTCATGCTCTCTCTCTCTCTCTCAAATAAGTAAATAAATAAAATCTTAAAAAAAAAACTGCACTGCTTACATTCATTCTTATTGCCTACAGCTGCTTTTCAATCATGTATATGTTGTATTTATCCATTCTGCAGCTGATAGTTTTCAGGTTTTTATGACCAAGGGTTTCTATGAACATTTTTGTACATATCTTCTGATGGTAGTGGCGATAGTGGTGGTAGAAGAGGAAGAGGATATGTGCAAAAGCTTCTTTTGGTGGGATGCCTGGGTGGCTCAGTTGGTTAAGCGACTGCCTTCAGCTCAGGTCATGATCCCGGAGACCCGGGATCGAGTCCCATATCGGGCTCCCTGCTCGGCGGGAAGCCTGCTTCTCCCTCTCTCACTCCCCCTGCTTGTGTTCCCTCTCTGGCTGTGTTTCACTCTGTCAAATAAATAAAATCTTAAAAAAAAAGTTTCTTTTGGTTATATGATCAGCAGGGAAATTGCTGGGCTGCATCGTATATGAATGTTCATCTTTGCAAGATATTGCCAGCCACTTTCCAAAGTGGTTGTAGTAATCGATACTTCTTCTAGCAATGTGTGCAAGATCACAATAATCCCAATCTTCTCCAATACTTTGTATTATCAGATTTCTCACTTTCACTCATAAAATGGATGCAAAATGGCATGTCATTCTGGTATTGATTTACATTGTCTTGCTCATTAATGCAGCTCACCACTTTTTCACAATGTTTCCTCTCTATATGCTTCTTCCTCTGGGAAAGACCTGTTCATGTCTTTATATCTTCTATTAGATTATATTCCCTTTTTAATTTATTTTTTTAAATATTTTATTCATTTATTTGATAGAAGCACAGCTAGAGATGGAATACAAACAAGGGGTGTGAGAGAGGGAGAAGCAGGCTTCCCGACTAGCAGAGAATTCCATGCGGGGCTCCATCCTGGGACTCCGGGATCATCATCTGAGCTGAAGGCAGATGCTTAACAACTGAGCCACCCAAGTGCCCCTATATGCCCCTAAAAAAAAAAAAAAGTTGGGGGCGCCTGGGAGGCTCAGTTGGTTAAGCGACTGCCTTCAGCTCAGGTCATGATCCCGGACACCCAGGATTGAGTCCCACATCGAGCTCCCTGCTCGGCAGGAAGCCTGCTTCTCCCTCTCTCACGCCCCCTACTTGTGTTCACTCTCTCGCTGTGTTTCTCACTGTCAAATAAATAAAATCTTAAAAAAAAAAAAAAGTTGTATTAAGTAGTCTCTTCTTGCGGCGTGGGAGTTGAATTCATAACCCTAAGATCAAGAGCTGTGTGTTCTTTTGACTGAGTCAGCCAAGCGTCCCTGGTCTTTTTTTCAAAGCATAAAAATTGGAATACCTGAGTGGCTCAGTCAGTTAAGGGTCTGCCTTTGGCTCAGGTCATGATCCTGGGGTCCAGGAATCCAGCCCAACATTTGACTCCTTGCTCAGCTGGCAGCCTGCTGCTCTCCCTGTTTGTGCTCTCTCTCCCTCTCTCTCTGACAAATCAGTAAATAAAATCTTTTATAAAAATAAATAAATTAAAAAATAAAAAACGAAATACCCCATTAGCTGATGAAAAATCAAGTATCAAAATCTCCCTCCCACAATTTTAACTTTATTTTTCTTCTACTACCGAAAGCAAATATCAGTATACCATTTTCTGCTTAAGTAGGAAAGGAAGCCATTTAAGTTTTTATGATCTTGTTTGCTCGATAAATATTGATTTTGTCATCTTTGACTGGAAGGTATTTTATTTCTGTCTGAGATTCCAATTTCGTTTCTATCCTCCTTTTGTCTACTGAATATTATTAAATTTGTAGAATTCAAAAAGATAAAATAGTAACATAAAATCTACTTCTGTGTTTTATATCCATCCTTTCCCTTCTGTTGGATGTTTGCTTATTTGCTTTCTTCAAGCATATACACCCACTATTGTAGACTTCTACTGAGACTCAAACTCCTCCATAAACATGTGTTATATTTAATTTTTTATAAGAGCAGCATGATACTTTGTTCAGAGGGAAATTTTAGAAATCAGATTTACTTATTCGTTGAGCACTTATTTTCATCTACATTCTCTCCCTGACTTGTAATAATGGAGATTGAAAGCTACACAGTAAAGTTCTGAGGCAGGATGTATATAAATCTAGCAAAATAAACCAAAGAAGAAGCAAACCAGAGATCATAATATTTCTGTTAGACCCTAGGATAATTCTGGATGTAAGGCCTTTAAGGAGATCCCTATTAATATATATAACATACAATTCACCTTTATGTTTTTCTTAACTTTGTCCACATCTACGTCAATTGTCCTTTTCTTAAGTATCCTGAAGATGATAACAGTAGGAATGAGAAACCCAAAAATTGACCCGTAGCATCTAACAGGAAGCTAGTCTCCCAGTTTTGCCCAGCACTGGCCTCCCTACCTCAACAGCAAAATAACTTTCCAGCCACTCTGTCCTCTTAACATCAAGTAAAGGTTTCACATTTGAACTCAGATAGGAGCTAAACTTTGGGAACAAATTCTTTGGGGGCCAAAAAAATCTAAATTAGTATGGAATTAATATTTTTTTTATTTTAATTTTAATTTTTGTTTTCGGTGTTCCAAGATTCATTGCCCATTCTCCACACCCAGTGCTCCATGCAATGGGTACCCTCAGTACCCACCACCAGGCTCGCCCATCCCTCCACCCCCTTCCCTCCAAGTCCCTCAGTTTGTTTCTGTGTCCAAAGTCTCTCTTCTTTCATTTCCCTCCCTGAATTACCCTACTTCCCATTTACTTTCCTTCTCCTACTATATTACCCCTTATGCACCGCAAGTAAGTGAAACCATGTGATATTTAACTTTCTCTACTTGGCTTATTTCACTCAGCACAATCTCTTCCAATCCAGTCCATGTTGCTACAAAAATTGGATATTCACCCTTTCTAATGGGGGCATAATATTCCATCGTATATATGCACCACGTCTTCTTTATCCATTCCTCTGTTGATGGGCGCCTTGGCTCATTCCAGTTTGGCGATTATGGCCATTGCTGCGATGAACATTGGGGTACATATGGCCCTTCTTTTCACTACCTCTGTATCTTTGGGGCAAATGCCCAGTAGTGCAATTGCAGAGTCATAGGGTAGCTCTATTTTTAATTTTTTAAGGAATCTCCACACTGTTTTCCAAAGCGGCTGCACCAGCTTGCATTCCCACCAACAGTGTAAGAGGGTTCCCCTTTCTCTGCAGCCTCTCCAAAACTTGTTGTTTCCTGACTTGTTAATTTTGGCCATTCTAACTAGTATAAGGTGGTATCTCAGTGTGGTTTTGATTTGAACTTCCCTGATAGCTAGTGACGATGAACATTTTTTCATGTGTTTGTTAGCCATTTGTATATTTCTATGGAGAAGTGCCTCTTCAACTCTCTTGCCCATCTTTTGATGTGTTCATCTTCTTTTTGGATGTTAACTTTGAGTAGTTCTTTATAGATCTTGGATACCAGCCCTTTGTCTGTAGTGTCATTTTCAAATATCTTCTCCCATTCTGTGGGTTGCCTCTTTGTTTTGTTGATTGTTTCCTTTGCTATACAGAAGCTTTTTATTTTGATGAAGTCCCAGAAGTTTATTTTCACTTTTGTCTCCTTTGCCTTTGGAGACCTGTCTTAAAAGAAGTTGCTGTGGCCGATGGCAAAGAGGTTACTCCCTATGTTCTTTTCCAGGATTTTGATGGATTCCTGCCTCACGTTGAGGTCTTTCATCCATTTCGAGTTTGCCTTTGTGTATGGTATAAGAGAATGGTCTAGTTTCATTCTTCTATATGTAGCTGTCTGATTTTCCCAGCACCATTTATTGAAGAGACTGTCTTTTTACCACTGGATATTTTGTCCTGTTTTGTCAAAGATGATTTGCCCATAGATTTGTGGGTCCATATCTGGACTCTCTACTCTGTTCCATTGGTCTATTTCTCTGTTTTTGTGCCAGTACCATGCTGTCTTGGTAATCACAGCTTTGTAATAAAGCCTGAAGTCAGGTAATGAGATGCCCCCAGCTTTGCTTTTCTAATTCAACAATTCCTTAGCGATTCAGGGTCTTTTTTGGTTCCATATAAATTTTAGAATTGTTTGTTCCAACGCTTTGAAGAATGTTGGTAGAATTTTGATCGGAATGGCATTGAAAGTATAGATTGCTCTGGGCAGTCTAGACATTTTGACAATGTTTATTCTTCTGATCCTTGAGCATGGAATGGTCTTCCATCTTTTTGTGTCTTCCTCAATTTCTTTCATGAGTGTTCTGTAGTTCCTTGAGTACAGATCCTTGACTTCTTTGATTAGGTTTATTCCTAAGTATCTTATGGCTTTTGGTGCTATAGTAAGCGGAATCGATTCTCTGATTTCACTTTCTGTATTTTCATTTTTAGTGTATAAGAATGCAACTGATTTCTGTGCATTGATTTTGTATCCTGCCACATTACCAAATTGTTGTATGTGTTCTACTAGTTTGGGGGTAGAGTCTTTTGGGTTTTACACATAGAGTATCATGCCATCTGCAAAGAGAGAGAGTTTGACTTCTTCTTTGCCAAACTGGATACCTTTTATTTCTTTCTGTTGTCTGATTGCTATTGCTAGGACTTCTAACACTATGTTGAACAGTAGTGGTGAGAGTGGGCATCCTTGTCTTGTTCCTGATCTCAGAGGGAAGGCTGTCAGTTTTTCCCCATTGAGGATGATATTCGCTGTGGGTTTTTCATAGATAGATTTTATGAGGATGAGGAATGTTCCCTCTATCCCTATACGTTGAAGAGTTTTGATCAGGAATGGATATTGTATTTTGTCAAATGCCTTTTCTGCATCAATTGAGCATACCATGTGGTTCTTCTCTCTTCTCTTATTGATTTGTTCTATCACGTTGATTGATTTGCGAATGTTAAACCACCCTTGCATCCCTGGCATAAAACCCACCTGGTCATGGTGGATAATCTTTTTAATGTATTGTTGGATCCTGTTGGCAAGGATCTTGTTGAGAATCTTGGTACTGTATTCATCAGCGATATTGGTCTGAATTTCTCCTTTTTGATGGGATCTTTGTCTGGTTTGGGGATTAGAGTGATGCTGGCTTCATAGAAAGGGTCTGGAAGTTTTCCTTCCGTTTCTATTTTTTGAAAGAGCTTCAGGAGAATAGGTGTTATTTCTTCTTTGAATGTTTGGTAGAATTCCCCAGGGAATCCGTCTGGTCCTGGACTCTTGTTTTTGGGGAGGTTTTTGATCACTGCTTCAATCTCATTACTAGATATAGGTCTATTCAAATTGGCAGTGTCTTCCTTTTTCAGTCTTGGAAGTTTATAGGTTTTCTAGGAATGTATCCATCTCTTCTAGGTTGTTAAAGTTATTGGCATATAATTGTTGATAGTAATATCTGATGATTGTTTCTATGTCTTTGGTGTTAGTCATGATCTCTCCCCTTTCATTCATAATTTTATTAATTTGGGTCTTCTCCCTTTTCTTTTGGATTAGTGTGGCCAATGGTTTATCAATCTTATTGATTCCTTCAAAGAACCAGCTTCTAGTTTCGTTGATGTGTTCTACTGTATCTCTAGTTTCTGATTCATTCATTTCTGCTCTAATCCTAATTATTTCCCATCTTGTGTGAGGGGTTGCTATAATTTTTTTTGTTGATTTTCCAGTTCTTTAAGGTGTAATGAGAGTTGGTGTATTCAGGATTTTTCAATTTTTTTGAGTGAGGCTTGGATGGCTATGAATTTCCCCCTTAGGACCGCCTTTGCTGTATCCCATAGGTTTCAGATCGATGTATCTTCATTCTCATTGGTTTTCATGAAGTGTTTCAGTTCTCCTTTGATTTCTTGGTTGATCCACAGATTCTTGAGCAGGATCATCTTTAGCTTCCAAGTGTTTGATTTTCTTCTGAACATTTTATGGTGGTTGAGTTCCAGTTTCTTGGCATTGTGGTCAGAGAATATGCAGGAAATAATCTAAATCTTCTGGAATCAGCTGAGCCCTGATTTGTGACCTAGTATGTGGTCTATTCTGGAGAAAGTTCCATGTGCACTCGAGAAGAATGAGTATTCTGCTGTTTTAGGGTGGAATGTTTTGAATATATCTATGAGATCCAGCTGGTCCAATGTTTCATTCAAGGCTCTTGATTCTTTGTTGATTTTCTGTTTAGATGATCTGTCCATTGCCAAGAGTGACGTGTTAAGATCTCCTACAATTAATGTATTTGTATCAATATGATTCTTTATTTTGCTTAACAGTTGGCTTATGTAGTTGGCAGCTCCCATGTTGGGGGCATAAATATTTACAATTGTTAGATCTTCTTGATGTATAGACCCTTTGAAAATGATGTAGTGTCCTTCTGTGGTTCTGACTACAGTCTTTAGATTAAAATCCAATTTCTCTGATATGAGAGTCGCTACCCCGGCTTTCTTTTGGGGTCCGTTGGCATGAAAGATGGTCCTCCATCCCCTCACTTTCAATCTGGAAGTGTCTTTAGATTCAAGATGAGTCTCTTGTAAACAGCATATGGATGGGTCCTGTCGTTTTATCCAGTCTGCAACCCTGTGCCTTTTTATTGGAGCATTTAGGTCATTCACATTGAGAGTGATTATTGATAGATACGTTTGTATTGACATCATGTTGCCTGTGAAGTTCATGTTTCTATAGATTACCTCTGTAAATTTCTGTTCTGTGTCACTCTTGGGTTCATTTCTCTTTTATAGAACCCCTCTTAGTATTTCTTGTAGTGCTGGCTTGGTGGTTGCATAATCTTTTAGACGTTGGCGGCCCTGGAAGCTCTTTATTTCTCCTTCCATTTTGAAAGTCAATCTTGCTGGATACATTATCCTTGGTTGCATGTTTTTGTCATGTAATTTCCTGAATATGTCTTGCAGTCCTTTCTGGCTTTCCAGGTTTCTGTGGAAAGGTCTGACGTTATTCTGATGGTCCTCCCTCTATAGGTAAGGAATTGCTTTCCCCTAGCTGCCCTTAAGACATATTCTTTGGTTTTATGATTAACAAATTTCACAATTATGTACCTGGAGGTGTTTCTGGCCTCATTGATCTTGGGGGGTGTCCTCTCTGCCTCTAGGACATGAACATTTGTTTCATTCCCCAGATTCGGGAAATTTTCATCATGATTTGTTCAACAATATCTTCTAGGCTTCTAGAATCCTCCTTTGGGGATTCCAATAATTCTGATATTGGAGCGTTTCATGGCATCATTTATTTCCCTTATTCTGTTTTCATGGGATTTTAGCTGTTTGCTCCAAGACTTCTCTTGCACTTCCTTCTTAATCCATCTGTCTTCTAAATCACTAATACATCTTCAACTTCACTTACTCTAGCTGTTAGCATATTTAAATTAGATTGCATCTCATTAAAATAGCCTTTCTAACCTCTGCTTTCACTTCTGTTATTAGGGCTTCCATTTTGAGACTAATGTTCTTTTCCAAATTAGCCATTGCTTGGACGATTGCTGCCCTGAATTCCATTTCTGTCATATAGTTTACGTTCATTTCCAGTAATTCTGTGACCGGGGTTGCAGTCTCAGGGTTCTTCTTCTGTTGGGTGTTCCTCCTTCGAGTCATTGTGGCAAGGAGTGTTTGAGGGGGTGTATAGCTAAATATATCAGCCACTATC
>PITA01034044.1:0-12060 GCA_004023965.1 Spilogale gracilis | reverse complement strand
TCCAAAAAGAAGATGGACACATAAAAAAATGGGCAAGAGACATGAAGAGGCACTTCTCCACAGAAGATATACAAATGGCTAACAGACACATGAAAAAATGTTCAGCGTCATTAGTTATCAGGGAAATTCAAATCAAAACCACACTGAGATACCACCTTACACCAGTCAGAATGGCCAAAATTGACAAGTCAGGAAACAAATGTTGGAGAGGCTGTGGAGAAAGGGGAACTCTCTTACACTGTTGGTGGGAATGCAAGCTGGTGCAGCCGCTTTGGAAAACAGTGTGGAGATTCCTTAAAAAATTGAAAATAGAACTATCCTGGGCACCTGGGTGGCTCAGTGGGTTAAAGCCTCTGCCTTCGGCTCAGGTCATGATCTCAGGGTCCTGGGATCAAGGCCTGCATAGGGCTCTCTGCTCAGCAGGGAGCCTGTTTCCTCTTCTCTCTGCCTGCTCTCTGCCTACTTGTGATCTCTCTCTGTCAAATAAATAAATAAAATCTTTAAAAAAAATAGAACTATCCTATGACCTTGCAATTGCACTATTGGGAATTTACCCCAAAGATACAGATGTAGTGAAAAGAAGGGCCATATGTACCCCAATGTTTATTGCAGCAATGGCCACAATTGCCAAACTGTGGAAAGAGCCAAGGTGCCCATCAACAGATGAATGGATAAAGAAGATGTGGTACATATATACAATGGAATACTATGCCTCCATCAGAAAGGATGAATATCCAACTTTTGTAGCTACATGGACTGGATTGGAAGAGATTATGCTGAGTGAAATAAGCCAAGTAGAGAAAGTCAAGTATCACATGGTTTCACTTACTTGCAGTGCATAAGGGGTAATATAGAGGACAGTAGGAGAAGGAAAGTAAATGGGAAGTAGGGTAATTCAGGGAGAGAAATGAAACAAGAGAGACTTTGGACACAGAAACAAACTGAGGGACTTGGAGGGAGGGGTGGGGGGATGGGAGAGCCTGGTGGTGGGTACTGAGGGCACCTATTGCATGGAGCAGTGGGTGTGAGGAATGGGCAATGAATCTTGGAACACTGAAAAAATTAAAATTAAAATTAAAAAAATTCTGTCATTTTATAAAATGATTCTAATCTTGGGAAAGATAGTCAGGAATAGTTAAGATATTTACTACACTCTTTCATTGACTATAATTTCTTTTCATTTGATTTAATGGGCAACTGGTTGTTATAACTCCAAAGAATAGCTTCATGATTTTTTTAAATGATTATTTATGACAACCTGAAAACTAAGGTCCTCAGAAAATGCACATGATTTATAATGATACTAAAATGAGATGTTGGAAAGTAGGAACAAGTTACACATGATGACGTTATGGTTCTTAAAAGGTCACAACACAGTAGACTGATGGTTTCTAAATGCCATTATTATGACTCAGAATGTGTCCTTTGAACAGCTGAACATTATGTTATGGTTCAGGCTTAAGAGTTGAGAGCCTTCCATTATTTTACCCTTGCGCAGACTTCAAGTCTGTACTGTGTGTTCTTCAGAGGTGCACACATCTTCAGACCTGCAAAAGGAGCAACTGGAAGTTAGTAAGACCCTAGTAAGGAGTCAGAATATCTGTCTCTAACAGCTCAAGGGTTGTGTTCATGTGAGCCAATTGTTTGATTTTCCTGAGGTTCGGTTTCTGTCATGGAAGCAACATGAATGCTAAAAGAAAAAAATACTTTGCACACAAAGGGGCCGAGTCTAATGAGGGAGACTGTGGCCACAATTCATGAAGGAGATGACAGTGAGTAGAACTACTCCAAGTCAACAGGTATGGGGAACAGCGAATAGACTGGAGATGTATTTAACTGGTGACATTGACAGAAACTGACTTTTAACTGGGTCAAGTATGGAGGGGTCAAATATTTCCAGGTGTCTGTCTTGGGCGGTTGTAAAGTTAGGGTGTCTTTTTGTAGGACAGTGAGCACAGGGCATGGAGGAGATTTGACAGTAGGGTGGTGGAGGGATGGGGGTTAAAAGCAGTTGGCTTTGTATGCCTGTAGAAACCTATATGTGCAATCAGAAGCTGGAGATAGGACCCAAGAAAGTAGAAATATTGAAAACAGTGGTGAGGAGTGAGAAGGACACCATTCCACCCTTAGCCCTGAGGCCGAGAATTGGTGGTCATAACATCACCTTCACTAATATCAACAATAGAGACAGAAGTGGATGCCTAACCCTTTCTTCTTTGCATTATATTTGTTTTTTTGGAAATACTTGGCACTGTTTTATAACATTAGTTTATGCAAAAATATAGTATTCAATTTAAAAAATGCAAACCAGAGCCTCTTCTTAGAAATCCATCATTTTAGAGCTTGATGAAACCTTAAAAATCACATATCTCCTTGAAATGACTTGTATTCATTGTCATGGTAGAAAAGTACATTTTCTACATCATCGTAAGGAAAAGAACCAAACAATTTTCTTCATTTGTCACTGGAGATAAAAACCCTCACCTTTTGTAATCCCTGGGAGGAGTTCATCAACGTGGGAGGTGAGAACATTGCTTTCTTATCTCTGAATTGGCTTTTTTTTCTATAAGATGCTTCACAGATTTGTACATCATCCTTGTGCTGGGCCGTGCTAATCTCTGCACAGTTCCAATTTCAGTATTTGTGCTGCTAAAGTGAGTCCTGAACTGGCACTTTTTAGTGATGTGACCTTCGGCAGCTCAGCTGATCCACACACCTCCAGACCCCCAATGTGGAGCTGAATTAGATCGTTTCTATAGATTCTAGTCCGCTGAAAACCTTCATGAGTCTATGAGGCTTTCTGCTTTGGAACAGTGGCATCACAGGGAATTTCAACTTGATAAATTTTAGAATGCTACATTTGGATTTGAAAAATTAGAAATCTATTTTATGTATTCCTCCAAATATTTAACTTGTATTTATGAATAAAGTACCGTGACTCAGGTGCACTGAGTGAATAAATTAGCTCTGGTTCTTGATGAAGACCAAAAAAAAGGGGGGGGCAGGAAGAAATACATAAAGATAGAGGCAACTGTTTATGACATATGATTTTTAAATAATAAAATTATCATCCTCCTCCAACCCAGTCAATCCTGGCAATGTGTCTTTTTGTTAATATATATAATATAGTGAGGAAGTCCACTTATAATCAATATACACATATATAGAAAGATAGTACTTTTGTTCCCCAAAGAAACATTTCATATTTTTATATTTTACAAACCATATTTTATATGGCTTAATTTTTTCTGATCAGACTTTCATCTTCAACAGTATCTTATTTCTCAGTTCTGGTGTGGGCTTCACCCAATTATTCCCATGAAGTATTTTCCCTCAGAATATCCCCTAATCCTGGACTTTCTCTAAGCCTCTCTCAAAGTAGGATATATATATCTTTCCTTAGCATTATTTAATATGTTCCTAAAATAAGAGGAGTAAAGCTTACAAGTTTTCAACTCATATTTCCTCTGTGGTTAAGAACTCCCCTTTCTCTAAAAAAAGAAAAAAGCAAATACTATTTTAATTTTGCTTGCAATTTTGTATATTTCCACATTGTAAGCTATTTTCTAAAAAATGAATTGAAGTAATAGGAAAATTAAACAAGTCTGGCCAGTTTAGTGTTTCCCATATTTAGTTGTTATATTTTGTCCTTCAGAACAAAATTCCACATAAGGTAAAGAAAAGATAGTAAATGTCAGAAAGATTATGGAGCCGCTAAAGCATGCAGGAAGCCAACATGAATATGAGGAAATTCATTAACAGACCTGCCCAAATGTCTTTATGCATGATTAAATTATGAATAATATGATAGGATTCTAGAAGTTGCCTGAAAATACTGAGGGTTGGGGTGGACATGGGGATAGGGAGTGGGGAATACAGTACAGATTAACACAGTACTCCAGGTCATGGGATGATAGTTGTTTAAGCTGGGTGCTGGGTACCTGGGGTCTGTTACATGATCCTTTCTACTCTGTGTACATGTGAATTTTGTAGAATAAAATATTATTCTGTTATATTAAATGCTTAATTTATAAATAATTAAACTGAACATCTTTTAACCTATAATATCTTTTTTTAAAAACCAAAGTTGAGTAAATTTTTCCCTCATTAGATACAAATGCTTAATGAAGTAATCATTGATTTTCATACACTAACTTCCCCTTTCAAATAATGTATTGATCGTAAAATGTTCTGGCAATGTTTTGGAGTGCATTTATCAGACATAAGCCATTAATTGTCATTCCATTTTTGTCATTGTTGTTGTTGTTATTCTTATTTCCTACAGAATCATGCAAATAGGCTTTGGCTTCCCATTGCTTTCTCATTAGCCCAAAACACATTGAGCTAAAATGAAAAGACCAGGGTACCATTATTCAGTCTATAGTTGATTGGTGATTGATAAGTACTGCTCCAAAATCTATTCTATGGGTTGATGGATTGGTGAATGTTCAATTCATGCAGATGCTCAAAGTTAATTTGCTGGATTTGGACCCCTCCGTCCCACCTTGATGCTTTATTCACTCTGTCAATACCTATCAATACTCTCTTCTTTTTTTATCCTTAATCAACGCATTCCAACAAACATATTTTGAGCACATATAGTGTGAAAACCACAGTTTTAACACAAGGATTAAAATTACTAAGACTTATCTGCTGCTCATATAAAAACACATGGGAAACTATAAGACAAGGCGGTACAAGTACCATAGTAGAGGGGGCTGAATAGTGGTTCCCCCAAAATGCTACATCTTAATCCCCAGAACCTCTTAATATATTACCTTACATGACAAAATGCACTTTGTAGGTGAGATTAGAGTAAGAGTTTTGAGGGTTTATAAAAAATGCAATTACAGGACACCTGGATGGTCCTCATTGGTTAAGCATCTGCCTTCAGCTCAAGTCATGATCCAGGGTCCTGGGATGGAGTCCCGAATTGGGCTCCATGTTCAGAAGGGCATCTGCTTCTTCCTCTGCCCCTCCCCCTGCAAGTACACACTCTCTCTCTTTCTCTCTCTCCTCTTCACATAAATAAATAAATAAATAATAAATAAATAAATAAAACCTTTAGAAAAATTAAAAATCAAAATAATAATAATAAATTAAAGATTTTGAGATGAAGAGAGTATCTGGATCATTAACCCACAGCAATAAAAAGGGTCATCATCTGTGGAAGAGTGATGCAGGAAGTCAGAGGCAGAGATTGGAAGGTGCTGTGCTGCTGGATTTGAGATGGAATGAGCCACAAGGCAAGGCCTACGGGTGACTTCTGGAAGCTGGCAACGGCAAGGAGACAGACTCCTAGAGCCTCCGGAAGGAATACAGTCTTGTCAACACTTTGTTTTTAGCCTCTTAAGACGCATTTTGGACTTTTGACCTCCAGAAACTGGAGACCTCCAGAAACTTGAGACCTCCAGAACTTAATTTGTTCATTTAAGTCACTTTGTGTTTTTAAGCCACTAAGATTGGGGTGATCTTTTGAAGCAGCAAGAGGAAACATACAGATAGGAACAAGATTGCTTCAGCCCAGAGACATCAGGAGCAGTTTTCTGGAGGAGATTAAATGGAACTATGACACAGGTCTCACTTCTGCATCCTTCCAATCATACATCTAGTACAGTAACCACTAAACACATGTGACTAAATTGAAACTAGAACTAAAAACAAAATTTTATATTCAGTTTCTCAATTGCAGCAGCCACATGTCAAGTGGCTTAACAGCCACACATGGTAAAAAAAAAGAAATAAATAAATAAGATAAATAAAAGAAAAATTAAAAAAAGAAAAAATAAATAAAAAAGAAAAATAAATAAAACAGCCACACATGGCTGGTGGGCATTCTATAGGACAGGGTAGATATAGAACATTACCCTTATTACAGGGAATTCTATTCGGCAGCCTGATTTTAGATCCTTAAGAATGGCACTAACTTCTGTCACTCCTCTGGGATATGATATGCTTTTGATTTATTATCTTGGCCAGCATGGAGGGCATAGGAATGGGGCAAATGCAGAGCCTTCCATCTGAACTTCAATTGCTTATTAATCATGCTCAATCTTTTATTATCAAACCTGGCTGCACAATGGAATACACTGGGGAGTTTTTAAAAATACTGATTCTCCAAGCCTATCCCAATCAACTGAACAGGAATCTCTAGGAGAGTCTGAGGATCAGTATTTTTAATGTTCCCTGGATAGCTCTTTAACTAGGACTATTGCTGAGCAATAATTTTATTTATATGTAAGTACTGGTATTGGAAAGGTCTTTCTTTTTATTCTCATAAAAGTCACCTGAAGGCCACTTACAAATAAATAGTTGCTACCAAAATAAATTGTCTAACTCATTAAGTCAGTCTTACAGCAAAATGCTTACCATCTAATGCCAAAGGTATGTCCAGAACAAATGAATAAATATGTATTGATTAACATATTTGTATATTTATCTCTGTCAAATAAATTAAAAAAATCAAAAGAATATATACTTATATATTTAAGATTACTAATGTTTATTATAGTCTAGGATATTTAAAATATACTATGTAAATATATTTATGTTATATATATATATATTAATTTTATTTCCTTTCACCAGAAATCTATTTGACTATTTCCATGAGCATACTTGGGAATAGACATCTAAGGCAACTGGATGTTTGGATGGTTAAGTGACTGCCTTTGGCTCAGGTCATGATCCCAGAGTCCTAGGATCAAGCCCTGCATAAGGCTCTCTGCTCAATGGGGAGCCTGTTTCTCCCTCTCCTGCTCTTCCTGCTTATGCGCTCTCTGTCAAATAAATAAATCAATCTTTAAAAAAATAAAAATAAATAAAACATGGGTTTTAATGCCTGGCACAGATGTTGCAAATTAACAAAGATTCAACTCACAAAATCAGGAATCATAAACAACTATCACTTACTGGATTTTTTTATTATAATGTCTTTTAATTCACTGATAAAGGAATAACATACTCCAAAGCAATGTTAGATTAATCACACTATCATTCCAGGCAAGAGGAGATGAAAGGAGTCAAGTCCGAATTTTTAGTTTTTGCATGCCTTTTTTTGGACTCGATGCTTCCAAGTGGAAGCTTAGCCAACTGAGAACTGATGTCCCACTCCAGTGTAAAAGTCAGATTCTCACATTGCCAGACCATGTTGCTAGAGAACAAGGTGCTGGGGCTGATGGGCAACAGGATATTTCTGGAGGGGCTGGCTGTATGGCTTTCACTACTGCCCAGCTATCAGCTTTTGAAAGGTACAATGAGGGTTTAGCAGTGACATGCCAATGCATTTTTTTAATTTACTGTGGTATAACTGATATATAATATTAAATTAGTTCCACGTATACAACACAGTGATCCAACATTTGTTGAACATTGTGAAATGCCCTAGTAAGTCCCGTTACTATCTGTTACCTTACAAAGTTACTATAGGGGTGCCTGGGTGGCTCACTTGGTTAAGCACCCAACTCTTGATTTCAGCTCAGGTCATGATCTCAGGTTGGGAGATCGAGCCCTGCCTCCAGCTCTGTGCTGGGTATGAAGCTGCTTGAGGTTCTCTCTCTCCCCCTCTGCCCCTACCCTCCTCTAAAATAAATAAAAGTTAATACAATATTATTGGTTATCTTTCCCACCAATATATTTTTAAAGTTAAAAGCACCATTTCCATAAGGAGAAAATTAGCAAACCTCGTAGCGTCAGCCCATCAAACACTAGCTCTACAGAATACAATGATTTTTCCTGGCCAAGACAAACGCGCAAAGATTGTGAGTAAAAAGAATAAACCAGGGAATGCAATTCTTGGAGTAGTGAGCTGAGACTAGTTCCAGGATATGAGCTGTTACATTAGAACATTTGTTTGGAAACATGCGTTCCTGGTATAATGATGGGAGCAGTCCAGATCAGTGGCAGGGACTCACTTGGTACCCTACAGTGCCACCCTACGTATTCTAAAGCCATCTCTAGTCCCTTATCAGATAAACAATGAATAGGAGAAAGAACATTGAGAAGAATGCTGCTAGAACCCTTCATAGTCAGGGTTAAGAAAAATTACATTCCTCAAGATATGAAGACTAAGAAAAAAAACTTGACTAAGAAAAAACACTTGCCCTTAAAAAATTTCAATTTAGCAAATGCTTGGGAAGACTCATTAAACACTGGGCTGACTCGTGACTCCACTACTACTGAGGAGCAAATAAGGAAGACAGACATGTACTACTAACCACAGTCGTAGAGCCAATGGCAGAGGAAAGCTAGGACTCTGCATGAGCACAGAGAAAAATCCTCTAGTCTAATGGAATATCAGGACAGCTTCCTGGTGGGAATGACAGCTCAACCGTGTCTTGAAAAAAATGAGTCATGCTAGGCATTATTTTTGCTGAGTGAGTATGAGGGCTAAGAGGTGGGAAGAGTAATGGGTTTTGGACAGAGGAAAGACTATAATGAACCAATAGCAAAACTACTAGACCAAATTTAGCAAACCTTGAATATGGTGTGGGCTGTAAAGGTGATGGCAGATGAGGCTGGAAGGAAAGGCAGCAACCAAATTATGAGGACCATTGGCACCTTGTTTTAGAGACAACTTTCTCCTTTGCAACTGGTTGTATTTGCATTTTCGATTATTCAGTGTATCTGCTGTATGAAAGATTTAAGTGGGTAAATAATGGAAGCAAAAAGATGAGTTACAAGGTTAATGCTAGCAAGCAATGAACCCTTGAACTAGAATAATGGCAATAGGGAAAAAGAGAAGGGATGGAGTCTTGCTGATGAAACATATAATTTGATGATTGATTAGATTACAGAAAAAGAGATGGAGGAGGTGAAGGGGAGAGGGGAAAGATTACAGACAAGGAGTAGAAGAAAGAACTGAGACTATTGAGACTGACTCCCAGCTTTCTTGCTTGGGTGATTGAGAGGATGATGGTATTTGTTAGGGAATGATGAGTTTCAGTAAGAATATTCACTGAATGAAAACTTCTAAATTCAGATATAGAATTTGTTTTGAAGTATCTGTTGGGGATTCAGACAGAAATATCCAGCTTGATAAATGGAATTGAAGTTCAGGACTAAAAAGAAAGAGAAAGCTACTTGGACAGTCAAAGAATATGAGTGGTTAAAATAAATAAAATAAAATAAATATAAAATAAAATAAAATAAATAAAATAAATAAATAAAATAAAATAAATAAAATAAAATAAAATAAATAAAATATAAAATAAATAAATAAATAAATAAATAAATAAATAAAATAAAATAAAATAAAATAAAATAAAATAAAATAAAATAAAATAAAAGGACATGAGATTGCCCCCAAGAAATAGCAATACCATTTGGGGCACATCAAAGTCACTAAGGCACATAAAGGGACAAAAGAGTGCCCTCGAGGGACAAGGAAGGCAGATTCAGGTAGGAGAAAAGATAGCCAATATAAATGGGTATCAAAGAAACCAAGGGAAGAGAGGTTTACAAGGAAGGTATGATCCACAAGTGGCAAAGCATCAGAGAAGTCAATAAGGATGTAGAATTCACAGCCTCCCATATTGGGAAGACTAGCTACATAGTCCATGACTTTAACTGTTGTGAATACTGCAGCTTGCTTGGTGAGCCTCCGGGAATATCTCTGGATCATTTCAGGTGAGGTGGAGAGGCAGAGTGCAGATTGAAGGGAGCTGGTAAGGCACTAACATGGCCAAAGGGCTGCAATGATTTGGGGTTTCAGAATCACACAAAACTTGATTGGATTTGTTGTTCCACCACTTACAAGGATGGTGAGTTACTCTCCAAGCCTTAGTTTCCAAAATTGGCAAAATTAAAATGCAATGCTAATAGGAAAGCGCCAGCATGGTTGGGTTCTAGCGAGAACTCTTACAGAATTATAGATAATGTCTTTGGGCTATGTCCTCGCCTGACGGGGAGACGGATATCTTTCTCTCTCTTTCTCTGTTCATGTAAGAAGAGGGTCCTATCAGATTAGGGACCCACCCTGTGACCTTACTTACCCTGAACTACCTCCTTATAGGTCCTGTCTCCAAATACAGTCATGTTGGGGGTTCGAGCTTCAGCAAGTGAATTTGGCGGGAGACACAATTCAGTCCATAGCATAGCTGTTCAGATCACTGATAAAATGGGAATGGCCACCCCAGCGTGGTCACCCACATAACCTATTCTTCAAAGAAGAATGAGCACCTAAGATTAGAAATGTGGATAAAGGCATTCCTGTATATCCTCCTCTACCTTATCCAGCCTATTTTTTCTTCTCTCCTGCTTTGAGCTGAAATAATTCTATGGAATTAATAAAAAGAATAAAGTTTTAAAATTGTATTCTTTTCCCAAAATAGAAAGAACATATATCCTCCCCTTCCTTCAAATAACTCATGCATTAATTTTCCCTTTTAAGATAGCACACCATTTTTGTTTTGTTTTGCTTTGTTTTGTTTTTGATAACAGTCCAGACCTTGGGCCTTCTCCCCACTGAATAAATATAATTGTAATATATAGGTTTTATGAAAGAAAGATTGCCTTCCTGGGAGGCAGTCAACTTGGATTTTAGGTTCAGTTCTACTTTAAAGTATCTGCAGCACCTTGGTTAATATATTTAAATCTTGAAGCTTGTTTTCTCAAATGTAAAATGACTGGGTTGGATTTAACAGTCTTAAACTTTGTTCTATTCCAAACATTATATAATTCTAACAATATAAAAAAGTTTCTAAGGTTTAAAACACTCAGCTTCCAAAATCTCCAAGTCAAGATCTTCCATTAGAGTTTGATGAGCCTAGTTTGTGACTTCGCAGGCTAAGAAATAGATTCTGTGATATTATGGCTTGTACATGGCTCTAAATGGAATAGAAGCAAAAAGTTTCCCTGGTAACTTTGAATTAGTGCACAAGGTTGCTTTCTACATATGGAAGTACAATAACTGTAAACCCAAGAGCACACCACTAGAGGGCAATACAATAACATAGATTCTTTTGTACCTTGGCATTTTATTGTGATCACCTGTCAACGTGATATAGTTGAATCTCTAAGCACTGCCAGTATTAAGCTATGTCACTGCAAACACAGAATACAAACTAAAAACAACAGCAACAACATCAAAAACACCAATGCAACTGGGAATTCTTAATGCCAACATGATGATGAATGTAGACATTTTGAATTTTGACTTATTATAAACAAGGCAAATGCAAATCCAAATAATGGACTCTTTCCTTTTATCTGGATATCAGACTATACAATACAGGCAGACATTCGGTTCCTTTAAAGGACATAACCTCATGAAGGGACCCTGACCTATTCCTTGAGTGGGGTGCCTGTGTCTTCCACCTGTGACAGCCCTTCCTACTTGGCAGGCCTACTTCCTCCCCTTAACTGCACCTCACAAGAGCAGATAACCCATAGCCTGACCAACCAACTATGAGGTAGTTGAATACAAAAGTTTTGCACGAATGCAGCCAGGGCCTACTGGTTGCACCAACAGGATTTGCTCATTCTGAAACTTAAATTTAAACAGTTGGAGAGAATCAGTTGATTGCAGGAATATACATGGGAAGAAACTAAAGAGTGATGATCTTAGATGCCTGCTGCTGGGAGCTGTGAGGGGGCATTAGAAAGGCCTATCTTTAAATCTCTGTTGAATCTTGAATCTTTTCCATTTCTTTTTTTTTATTGTTACTAATTTTTGTTTTTCCAGTGTTCCAAGATTCACTCCCCATTCCCCACACCCAGTGCTCCACGCTCTAGGTGTCCCCAGTACCCACCACCAGGCTCTCCCATCCCCCCATCCCCCTCCCTCCAAGTCGCTCAGTTTGTTTCTGTGTCCAAAGTCTCTGTTGTTTCGTTTCCCTCCCTAGATTACCCTAGTTCCCATTTACTTTCCTTCTCCTACTGTCCTCTATATTACCCCTTATGCACTGCAAGTAAGTGAAACCATGTGATACTTGACCTTCTCTTCTTGGCTTATTTCATTCAGCATAATCTCCTCCAGTCCAGTCCATGTTGCTACAAAAGTTGGATATTCATCCTTTCTGATGGAGGCACAGTATTCCATTGTATATATGTACCACATCT
>PITA01034043.1:0-12063 GCA_004023965.1 Spilogale gracilis | reverse complement strand
TAGGGGCGCCTGGGTGGCTCAGTTGGTTAAGCAACTGCCTTCGGCTCAGGTCATGATCCTGGAGACCCGGGATCGAGTCCCACATCGGGCTCCCTGCTCGGCGGGAAGCCTGCTTCTCCCTCTCTCACTCCCCCTGCTTGTGTTCCCTCTCTGGCTGTGTTTCTCTCTGTCAAATAAATAAAATCTTAAAAAAAAAAAAGACACATCTCCAAAGGCAAGGGAAACAAAAGGGCAAATGAACTTTTGGGACTTCATCAAGATAAAAAGGAAAGGAAACAGTCAACACAACAGAGGCAACCCACAGAATGGGAGAAGATATTCACAAATGACCCTACAGACAAAGGATTAATATCCAAGATCTATAAAGAACTTTTCAGACTCAACATCCAAAAAACAGATAATCAAGTCAAGAGACATGAACAGACACTTCTCCATTGAAAACATACAAATAGCTAACAGATGAAAAAATGTTCACCATCATTAGCCATCAGGGAAATTCAAATCAAAACCACATTGAGATACCACCTTACACCAGTTAGAACGGCAAAAATTAACAAGGCAAGAAACAGCAAATGTTGGCGAGGATGTGGAGAAAGGAGAACCCTCTTACACTGTTGGTGGGAATGCAAGTTGGTACAGCCGCTTTGGAAAACAGTGTGGAGGTTCCTCAAAAAATTAAAAATAGAGCTACCCTATGACCCAGCAATTGCACTACTGGGTATTTACCCCAAAGATACAGATGTAGTGAAAAGAAGGGCCATATGCACCCCAATGTTCCTAGCAGCAATGTCCACAATAGCCAAACTATGGAAAGAGCCAAGATGTCCTTCAACAGACAAATGGATAAAGAAGATATGGTCCATATATACAATGGAATATTACTCAGCCATCAGAAAGGATAATACCCAACTTTTGCATCAATAAGGATGGGACTAGAGGAGATTATGCTGAGTGAAATAAGTCAAGCAGAGAAAGTCAATTATCATATGGTTTCACTTACTTGTGAAACATAAGGAACAGCATGGAGGACATTAGGAAAAGAAAGGTTAAAATGAAAGGGGTGGAAATCGGAGGGGGAGATGAACCATGAGAGACTGTAGACTCCAGGAAACTGAGTGTTTTAAAGGGAAGGGGTGTTGGGGAATGGGTTTGCCCGCTGATGGTTATTAAGGAGGGCATGTATTGCATGGAGCACTGGGTGTTATACATAAACAATGAATTTTGGAACATTACATCAAAAACTAATGGTGTACTGTATGGTAACTAACATAACATTAAAAAAAAAGAAACGTTAGTTTCCAATTTGTTTCCTTTAGTTTGTTTCTAAGTTTTTACTAGAGTACCTTGAGTCAAAATATAAGTGAAATATGTTTAAACTCTCTTTTGAGCAAAGATAACTTCACAGTAAAACTTAAAATAAAATCCCATTATGTATATATTCATTTCTATAAAAATCATAAAAAAGTCCCATGTGATGTAATGAGCATTGAGAATTATGTAAGATTGATGAATCACTGAATTCTACCTCTGAAACTAATACTTCATATGTTAATCAACTAAATTTAAATTTAAATAAAAATAAATGTTAGAAAAATAAATAAAATAAAAATCATTTAAAAATCCCCTCATGTTAAAACTATTTTCAACTTTTATTACAAAAATAGGTTCAGTGAAGTCAGAAAATATAGTTATGTAAAATAAGAAAATTAAAACCAACTTTAATCAAATAGAAACCACCACTGCTGTCATGATTTTTATGTCTCTCTTCCTAGTCTTTTTTCTATATGTCATTTTTCTATATGTCAATATGTAAATGTATTTAACATTTTACTTTTACTTTTATTTTCCTGTTGTAACAAAAACAGGGTCTCTGTAGTTTAAGCTTTATGGAAATAAGGCACCAGTCAGCTTGGCTCATCAATGTATTCCCTAGCATCTAACACTTTGTATTTGGGTGTTTAACATATAAGTGTTAGGTAAATACATGAATGTGATTTTACTTTTTTTATGATATGATTTTTTTTTTAAGATCTTATTTATTTATTTGACAGAGAGAGAGATCACAAGTAGGCAGAGAGGCAGGCAGAGAGAGAGGAGGAAGGAGACTCCCTGCCAAGCAGAGAGCCCGATGCAGGCCTCGATCCCAGGAACCTGAAATCATGACCTGAGCCGAAGGCAGAGGCTTTAACCCACTGAGCCACCCAGGCGCCCAATAATGTATGATTTTTAAATAATATATGATGGATACTTTTTTAAAAATAATGTATGATTTTTAAATAATGTATGATGGATATTTTCCATTCTATTAAACATACTCATAAGCTGTTATTTTATATAGTTCATGGGAAATGCTCAATAAATATTTGCTGACTGATTATCATATTTTATTAATTCTGAGATTTTTTTTTTTTTACACTTTAACTTCTCTGATACAGGTTGCTTTTTATAAGCATTGACTTCTTATAACTATAACTGATAGCATGTTTTCCTTAGTGGTTCATAAAATAACCATGCATCTTAGAATGCGTATTATTTTGATTCAATGAAATACATTGTGTATACAATATGCAGACTCTGCTTTAACCATTTTCCTACCTTTAGAAACATCTGTTTCCAATTTGTTTGTTTCCTTATACTTTTTTACCATACTTACAGCTAAATCTTTAAGCACATCTATGATTATTTCTCTATAATAAATTCCTAAGAGTGGTATTGCCACACCATAAAATATATACAATTTTAAGGCTTTTGATACATGCTGTTCAACTATTCTTCAATTGTATCAATTTACATTCCAAACAGTAGAGGACAGTACTCTCTTCTATACTTGCTATTCTTATGTAAATTGAGCCAACAACATACCAATAGAAGAATATAAAAGTTATTTTATGGTTATTTTGGTTTACTTTTTTCAATACCAGTAAAAATGAATATTTTTATGTTTGCTATCATTTATAATTCTTTGTGAAGTACCTAATAAAACTGACTTACGATTTTTTTTAATGTGGTATTTTCTAAAATCAAGAATGTGCGGGAAGACTCAGTTGAAGGATTGTGGGAAAAATAAAAAATAAAGAATTCACTAATTTAATTTTTTCTGAATTAAATAATGCCCAAGAGTTTGTGGATGACTTTCTTGGGCATAGTGTTTTTTTAAAACTTTTTATACCTCAGAAGCAGAAGGCTGTCTCGACATAATGATGGGTTCTTCATATATTTTTCTGTAAGACAACAAAGAACCTAATATTCCTGGATTTACAAAATCAATTAATGCAAAAAATTCTTGAAGATCATTCTGAACTGGAGTACCTAACGAAAGAAAAAAGTGACGAAAGGTCAAATTCATGTTTTACAGTCACAGGTGTTTACAGAAAGTTGTACTCTTCTCCTTAAGAAAACTAAAGGCTTTAGGTCTGAGAAAGAGCAGCCAATCCAGTGGAACAAAAAATATTAAGAACCAAATAAATTTTTAACCTTGTTTTTCACTGTGTAGTAACTTCAACATAATGGCTGCAGACAGGCTCTGGAGTCTGACTCCCTGGGAGCAAATCCCACCTGTATCATTTACTCTCTGAGTGACCCTGAACAAGTTACATACCTCGGTTTATTTCTATGAAATGCAGCTCCTAGGGTTGTGAGGATAAAATTAGTTAACCCATATACTATACTTAGAGCATTATCTAAAACACAATAAATGTTCCATAACTGTTAGTGAGTCTTAAATTATTACAACTGTGTGATTCTGGACAAGTTTCTTAAGCTCTTTAAGTTAAATTCAGAATTTTTTCACTTATAAACATGGGGAGATAATTTCCCAGGAGTATTACAGTGAAAAGCAGAGACACTGTAATTCTTTAAGTTAAATTCAGAATTTTTTCACTTATAAAAGTAGGAAAATAATAATTTCCCAGGAGTATTACAGTGAAAAGCAGACACACTGTATGCACACTGTAGCACAGTGACTAACATTTAGCAAACACTCAGTGAATGCACCTATTACCTATCAAAGTTTTCAGATCAGATTGAGATCTTCACTAATTTTAAAGGCTGACACAAATGGATAAACATACCCTACATATATTACATAGTCAATAACTTCTGCTAACTAATTTTCAAAGAAACATTAGCATGTTTCAATAATTATATCAAAAGAGCATGTAAATCAGCATAGTCCAACATTATAATTTTAGATGACATTCAAACAACAGACTAGAAACAGTTGTCCAAAAATATAAGTAAGAGATAATATAAGCGGTGAATAAAAATGTACTTCTTCATTAACACAGACAACATAAATTTTATAATGTTGGGAAATTTAATGATTGTTTGCCTCAAAATTAAATGGGTCAACCCCAAACCAATGCTTATTAATTTTTTAACACATCTAGTCAGTTCTAACTTTTTGGACTCATAGTAGAAAGAATTAGAGAAAATATATTTATGTTAGTATATATTTTGTTAGTAAGCCTTTAAATGAATATCGATGATAATGACTAATAAAGAGAATGAAAATGAGAAAGGCAAGAAAGAAAGAGCGGAAACAAAGGTATAACGATCCTTATGGTTGGCTTCCAGATACTCATCCAATCCCAGCTAACTAATCCAAGCCACTCATGATACTCCAATCCCATCTGCCAATAATCGATGCAGGAAAGGATTTGTGTCTTTCTGGGTTCTCCAGTAGCAGAGCCTGAGAAGGGATTTGGCTGTACATTTATGGAGGGAGAGCTCTCAGGAGAAAGGGAATAATGGAATCAGAGAATAGCAGGGGAAGAAACTAAGCAAGGATGGCCTCCTTGAGCCTAAGACAAATTATGGCGAGGCTCAGAACATAAAATGTACCATAAAGTTGATCTTAAAATTACCCTAACGCAAGGGCTCTGGCATTTTCCACTTACCTCCATATGAGTCAACCATTGACCGAGTTGCAGGGAAGAGTGGAAGCTCTTAATCAAACAAGGATAATTCTCCAGAAATTGGAAGGGCCACACAAGAACAAAGTGAGGTATGGGAGGAAAGCTACATTGAGCTACTCACGCCTGATTTTCTAGTCTAGGCTAAAAAGTGAATAGAAAAAGATACTTGTATTTACATATGGGCCACCCCACCTTTCGAGACAGCCTGGGCCAGCAAGTCTGGTCAGCAATAAATTATGTATGTGCAGCATATATATATAAAAAAAGGGATACTTATATTAAGCATTTACCATATGTCAGGTAGTCTTCCAAGAACTTTATGTGAATTAATTTCTTTGACGTTCACAATAGCTCTATGGAATAAGTGATATTATAATCCTTATTTCACAGATAAGGAAACTGAGGCACAGAGAAGTTAAATAACTTGCCCAAAGTTGTAGAGCTATAAATATCACCCTTAGGAAGCAATCAGAGGCAGTTCAGACCCATCTCCTATATTCTTTACCATAATACTATTGTATTTATTTTTCAAAAACTCCAAAATCTTGGTTGCAGAAAATTACATAGGGATTTGAAAAATCAGAATCCTACCAAGATTCAATTACCATAGGTTTATTAGTGTGCATTCTGTCCAACACCACCAATTCTTTGTATGCCTTGTATGGTATATAGGTAAAAATTCTATCATATTATCCTCAAAGTAAATACTGACCAGTTAGAATTATTCTTTTTTCACAAGAGAGGCTAATAAGGGCTGTAGTTGTCTTAATGGCACTGTTCTTCAAACGATGACCCTCATCACAGATTAGAAGATCAAATTTTACATTCTTAATTTGATCCAAAGAACGAAGTAGCATTTCATAACTGATGATAAGAACAGAATAAAATGGAGATTTAGTGAATTCTTCTACTTTGTGGTCCTAAAAAAAAAAAAAAAGAAAAGACAATGTTTAACAAATTATGGGCTAAAACTATAAAATCAAATCCAAGCAGCATATTCCTGACAGACATTAAGCCAAGATGCTGTTTTTTGCAAAGGAGTTAGGGAGTTACACGCATTTGAAAAACTACCCTACAGACAGTGAAAACTGCAGTGTTGATTTGAAAAGCATAGAGATTTAGAAAATGACCAAGACTGAACTATGGTGAATCTCTTACCTGATCAATAGGAAATATCTTTATTCTTTCACTTCCTAGCCATTTTTGAAATTCCTTCCTCCAATTATTCACCAAGCTTCCAGGTGTGACAATAAGTGTCCTCTTTATTACTGGCTTGCCTCCATAGGGTCCCTGACACTGTAGAGTCCAGATGAGCGAAATACATTGCAATGTTTTCCCTAAACCCATCTCATCAGCAAGAATAGCTCCACATTTGCCATTCACTCTGTTAGAAACAATTATACTTCTTTTAGTCACAATAGGAAAATATTTTATGCCTCTAATATCATCATTTATTAGTCAAGAACCAAAAGCTGATATTTTGTAATTAGGACAAACTCTAGCCGCCAAAACCCTTTTTCTAGATTTTCAAGCAGCTGATTTACAACATATTTCTCTTTCGAATCTTTGATAATTATATTCATTATACATTTATTGTTAATTAAATTACTAAAACAAATCTGAAATTTGACAGATGAATCTAAATCATGTTACTATCATATGCATATATTTAGAGACTAGAAATGTATCCTTTTATATCTACATTTGAAATTTAACTATAACTATGCTTCTCATCACTAACAGCTGAGCAATTTTTATCAGTTTCAGCATTAGATATCAAAACAGTAGACTACATTGCAATCTTTTTTTTTTTTTTTAAAGATTTTATTTATTTGACAGAGAGAAACACAACCAGAGAGGGAACACAAGCAAGGGGAGTGAGAGAGGGAGAAGCAGGCTTCCCGCCGAGCAAGGAGCCCGATGTGGGACTTGATCCCGGGTCTCCAGGATCATGACCTGAGCCGAAGGCAGTTGCTTAAGCAACTGAGCCACCCAGGCGCCCCTACATTGCAATCTTAACTAGAGATCTGTTGAGCTGTATTTATGATTATCTGGCAGTAAATATCCTCAATCATAGAGCTCCCTGCACTGTAAGGAAAAAAAAATCAACTAAATATTAATGTGATACATGTAACTTGGTAATAGTCTTATCCTACAAACCTACTCAGTTAATGCAATTTAAAATTAAATATTATAAGTAAAGTGGCATGTTAAATATTAGTGGCATGTTTATAACACTTCGGAACTCTTAAAGCTTTGGTATATATTTACATATTTTTTACTTTTTTAAAGATTTTATTTATTTGAGAGAGGGAGAGAGAGGGCGCACATGGGCAGAAGAGGGAAAGGCAGACTCCCTTTCAGGGAACGTAACACAGGGCTCGATCCCCCAACCCCAGGACCATGACCCAAGCCAGAGGCAGACACTTGACCAACTGAGCCATAAAGGCACCCTTATTTATATATACTTTAAAAGTTATAAAGGAATTAAGGATAGTACCAAAAATAAGTGCGTGTTCTTTCTCTGACTTATTTCACTAAGCATAACATTTTAGCTCCATCCATGTCATAGCAGATGCCAAGATTTCATTCTTTTTTATGGCCAAATAATGTATTCCATTGTGTACCCATTCACTTGTCGATGGATACTTAGGCTGTTTCCATAATTTGGCTATTCTAAATAATGCTGCTATAAACATTGGGGTGCATGTATTCCTTTGAATTAGAAATTTTGTATTCTTTAGGCAAATATTTGCTGCATCATAAGGTAGTTCAATTTTTTTGAGAAACCTCCATAGTGTTTCCCAAAGTGGCTGCACGCGTTTGCATTCCCACCAACAGTGTAAGAAGGTTCCTATTTCTCCATATCCTCACCAACATCTGTTGTTTCTTGTGTTACTGATTTTAGCCATTCTGACAGGTGTGAGGCGACTATCTCACTATAGTTTTGATTTGTATGTCCCTAATGATGAGTGATGTTGATTTAACCCATATGCAGAATTTAAGAAACAAAACAAGCAAGCCTAGGGGGGGAAAAAGAGGCAAACCAAGAAACAGACTCTTAACTAGAGAAAACAAACTGATGGTTACCAGACCAAAGGGGGGTGGTAAGATGGGTGAAGAAGGTGATAGGGATTAAGGAAGGGCACTTGTGATGAGCACCAGCCCTTGTAGAGAAGTATTGAATGACAAAGGGTGCCTGCCTGGCTCAGTCATTAGGCATCTGCCTTTGGCTCAGGTCAGGATCCCAGGGACCTGGATTGAACCCCTAGTCAGGCTCCCTCCTCAGGTTCCCTGCTCAGCGGGAAGCCTGCTTCTCCCTCTCCTACTCTCCCTGCTTGTGTTCCCTCTCTTGCTGTCTCTGTCAAAAAAATAAATAAAATCTTTAAAAAAAACAAAAAGTATTGTTGAATGACTCAACTGTACACCTGAAACTTATTATTACACTGTATATTAACTAGAATTTAAATTTAAAAAAAATAAGTACAGTTTTATTATAGTTTAACCCATCTTATTAGTAAAAATAACCAAAAGTCAACTATATGTTTTCCATTTCAAAGTACAGAAAAAAAAAAATCACCAACATGAATTACAACCATTATTATCATTTTTTTTTAGAGATTTTATATATTTGTCAATGAGAGAGAGCTCAAGTAGGGGGAATAGGAGGCAAAGGGAGAAGCAAGCTCCCCACTGAGCAAGGAGCCCAACATGTGGCTTGATCCCAAGATGCTAGTATCAGACCTGAGCCTAAGGTAGACACTTAACTGACTGAGCCATCCGGATGCTTCTATGACCATTTTTTTTAGATTTCTTTCTCTTTTTTTTTTAGATTTTATTTTTTTTTCTTTTTTAAGATTTTATTTATTTATTTGACAGAGAGAAACACAGCTAGATAGGGAACACAAGCAGAGGGACTGAGAGAGGGAGAAGCTGGCTTCCCGCCGAGCAAGAAGCCCAATGTGGGGCTCGATCCTGGGTCTCCAGGATCATGAGCTGAGCTGAAAGCAGTCGCTTAACCAACTGAGCCACCCAGGTGCCCCGATTTTATTTCTTTTTAAGTAATCTCTACACCTAACTTGGGGCTCAAACTCACAACTGTGAGATCAAGAGATGCATGCTAGACCAACTGAGCCAGCCAGTCAGACACCCCATTATTATCACTTTAGATCAACAATTTGACAATGCAAGACTAACTGTCAACTGAGATGTAGTGAATGGCAGAAAAAATTGTGATCCACCCTCCATTGTGGAAGGAAGAAAGCAGGAAGGCTTCATTGAAAAGATGGCCCTTTTCAAAGGTGAATAGGAGTTCATTACATGAATCAAGTAGTTCAACATAGTTGGAACTTAAACTGAATTCCAAGCAAGGAAGCACAAAGGCTATGAACCTGGCAAGATAGGAAGAGACTAAAGATTGCAAGCATATTTATCCTTCAAAGTTTAGACTATATCTCGTAGATGTCTCCCAAACATCAATCCTTCATGAGTACCATCAGTAATTTTGCTATATGTGATACCATTTGCTATTATTTTTAAGTCAACTCCCTTTTTTAGATTTATTTTAAAATTCTAAGCATAATATATCCATGAAGCCAAAAACTTAATATGCTACTTTTTTCTAATAATTCACTACCTAAATATGCTACTATCAGAATTTAAAAATAAAGTGTGGGGCTCCTGATTGGTTCAGTGGGCGGAGTGTGCAACTCTTGATCTCAGGTTGTGAGTTCAAGTCCCACATTAGGTATAGAGATGACTTAGAGGCACCTGGGTGGCTAAGTCAGGTTAAGCACCCGACTCTTGGTTTGGGGTCATGATCTCAGGGTCACGAGAAGGAGTCCCACGTCAGGCTCTACACTCAGCAGAGCCCTCTCTCTCGGCCCCTCTCCCCACACACACTTGTACTCTCTCTCTTTAAACTAATAAATAAATCTTTTTTAAAAAGAGACAGCTTAAAAATAAAATCCTTAAATTTTTTTAATTAAAACAAAATAAAATAAAAAACAGGGCTTGTTTATGTCCACCTACAATGATCCCACATACCACCAGTGGAGTGCATATTACAAATCAGGAAACAATGCTCTAAGTTCTGAGAGTCTAAAACATGTTAAGTAAGGGAATGCCATGTTCATAACTGTTTTTCAGAAAAATCAAGCTGGTGGCAATAAGGTGAATGAATTCGAGAAGCACAAGAAGCAGATACACAAGCTAACTGCTAGTGCAAAAATCCAGACAAAATAAAACTGTATGACATCAGGTACCAGCACTGCTGCAGTGGGGTGCCAGAAAAGATCTGGAATCAAAGATATTTATGAGTTCAAAATAATTAAAAGTTCAGATTTGATCACATTGAAAAGTGGAAGAGAAGGAATTAAAGATGATTTCCCAGCCAAATGAGACAAAATCCCCCAAAATAAGAGCATATTTTGAGAAAGAACATGATGGTGGGTATTGCGGGCACATACTGCATGGAGCACTGGGTGTGGGGCATAAACAATGAATCTTGGAACACTGGGAAAAAAAAAAAAAGATAAGTATTAAACCCAAGTTTGGGTGACATGGGCCTAGCACAAGTGACTCTGTTATGGGCTGTGGTTTTGTTTTGTTTTGTTTTAAGATTTTATTTATTTATTTGACAGAGAGAAACACAGCTAGAGAGGGAACACAAGCATGGGGAGTGAGAGAGGGAGAAGCAGGCTTCCTGCTCGGCAGGGAGCCCAATGGCGGGCTCGATCCCAGGACTCCAGGATCATGACCTGAGCCGAAGGCAGTCGTTCAACCAACTAAGCCACCCAGGCGCCCCAGCGGTTTATTTTTTAATATCTCATGCTTAGACGCCTGGGTGGCTCAGTGGGTTAAAGCCTCTACTTTCGGCTCAGGTCATGATCTTAGGGTCCTGGGATGGAGGCCCACATTGGGCTCTCTACTCAGCAGAGAGCCTGCTTCCCTCTCTTTCTCTATTATGTTTGTCTTCAAAAAATAAGAGAGAGAGAGAAAGAACATGAGTCTAGAAAGTTTCTGGGATGTAGTATTCCCTTAACTTGTCATCATTCAAAAGGTTCATAAGAATTTGGGGGAATTTACAATCTCAGTTCCCTATTAAATGATCAATTTAAGAATCAAGGGCCTATGCATTAAAAATAAAAGAAAAAGAACTAGAAGGAAATATAACAAGATGTTAGCGGGTTCCTCTGATTCTTTTTTACTTCATCTGGCTTTTGTGTGTCTGTGTGTATCCTCTAAAGTATGTTTAAGAGAGGATACTACGATTCTTTATCAGAAAACTCTTTAAAGGGATGGGGGTGTTTGGGTAGCTCAGTTGTTAGGCATCTGACTTTGGGCTCAGGTCAAGATCCCAGAGTCCCAGGATCAAGCCCCGCATTGGGTTCCCTGCCTAGCAGGAAGCCTGTTTCTCCTTCCCCCACTCTACCTGCTTATGTTCCCACTCTCACTGTGTCTCTCTGTCAAATAAACAAATAAAATCTTTAAAAAAAAGATTTTATTTGTTTATTTGACAGAGAGAGATCACACAAGTAGGCAGAGAGGCAGGCAGAGAGAGCAGAAGAAACAGGCTCCCTACTGAGCAGAGAGCTCAATGAGGGCCTCGATCCCAGGACCCTGAGATCGTGACCTGAGCTGAAGGCAGACGCTTTAACCTACTGAGCCACCCAGGTGCCCAATAATTTTTTTTTAATATATAAATAAATAAATAATAAAATAAATAAAAGGGAATGGGGGAGGGTCCTGACTCTTACATGACCAGATCCTAGCAGGATGTCTGGCACAAAGCACCCTCAAGAATCACTTTTAGAGCAAACTCGAAATGGATGAAAGACCTCAACGTGAGGCAGGAATCCATCAAAATCCTGGAAGAGAACATAGGCAGTAACCTCTTTGACATCGGCCACAGCAGCTTCTTTCAAGACACGTCTCCAAAGGCAAAGAAGACAAAAGCGAAAATGAACTTCTGGGACTTCATCAAAATAAAAAGCTTCTGTACAGCAAAGGAAACAATCAACAAAACAAAGAGGCAACCCACAGAATGGGAAAAGATATTTGCAAATGGCACTACAGACAAAGGGCTGGTATCCAAGATCTATAAAGAACTACTCAAACTCAACACCCAAAAAGAAGATGAACACAT
>PITA01034042.1:0-12067 GCA_004023965.1 Spilogale gracilis | reverse complement strand
GGCGGTCTCTGCCGCCCCCGAGCCCCCGAGCTCCACAGTGATATTTGACAATCAGAAGCAGGATGTAATTGAAAAGTTTAGCCACTTCCACACCATACTTTTCTTAGAATCATTTTAATTACATGTGTACCCTTCTGTCTCTAAAGGGCAGAGAAGCTAATTAAGGTATGTTAGGAGTATGTGGGATTTGTTTTAATCAGGTATGGGCAGACGTGCACATGACCACCGGTAAGGAAGAAGTGAATGCTCATGGTTCCCGAGAAGCAGGGGGCACCACCACGCAGGGCAGTACTGGGAGGCACCAGGTCAGCTGGGAGGCAGAGGGAGCCCAGGGAAATACAGACAAGAGTACTGTGGTTTCTGCAGGTAGGAAGGGACGAGGCAGAGTGGACGGGTTTAGAATTGACTAAATAGTTAGAATAATTGCAGTGGGGTCCTGGGACAGAGGGGCTGTTCTACTGTCTGGCACAGAGATCCAGGGTGATGACAGTGGTCGAGGGGACATCATGGCCCTGAGTGCAAAAACCCGATAAAGAAGGTGGCTGGAACTATGGGTTTGGGATTGGTTGGTTTTGATTAGGAAAGAGCGTTTGCAGACAAGTCATTTGCTGCCTCTAGGAATTGCTCACCTGTGGGAGATGAGATGGGGGGTGTCTCTGGGGTCAGTGGGGCCCCAGATGTCAAAGGAAATCTGTGAATCACAGAACTCCCAAAAGCCTTTTGCCATCTTAAAGGATGCACAGTGCCTTGAAAATCTGATCATATTTAGAGGACTTAAGTAAGAGACATGGGGCCATATTACTTCAGCTAAGCTTTGCAGGAACTGGAGGGTAAATTTGGAAGGGCAAAACTCCCAACTACTCATTTAGAAATTTTCAAGTGGATTCGGGAGGAATCTTCATTTTCTTGTGCTAGGTTTTTCCAGAACCTCATGCACGGCTCATTTTGCCCACCCACTAGCAGAACCGCACAGCCTTCTTCGGGAGAGGCAGCCTACACAGTCCTCCAGAAACTCTGTCTGTTCTGGGGTTTAACCTTCCCAGCCATAGGGCTCCCCTGTTCTGTCTGAACCACTTTTATGCAGGGGCATTGAGAGAATGCATCACTGGCTAGCAGTGAACGAGCATCTTCTTAGAAGGTGTGGGCAGCACACTCGAATATACTATGCCCATCTTCACAATGATGCTGGAGGGCAGACATCATCCAGCCCAACATGTGGGGACTCACACTGTTCCCGGTCGCACTCTACCTACTATCGAAGATTGCTCCCTGACACTCTCGCTCCACTCCTGCTTGAGGAGGGATATTAATATTTATGAAGTTATTTAATGTGCTTTATGCACATCATCTCCTTGAGGCTTAGATCAGCTCTGTGAAGACGCTCCAAGAAGGGTGGCTGGGAAGCTTGTCTCGGGTCACATGGCTCATAAGACTTGGCTGCTGGATTCCAACGCAGGAGGGTCAGGAGAGAAACCCACTTCTTTCCATGGACAAGATCGTTGGCTTTAATGGAAGGCAGCCCAGTTGCCTGAGCTTATGATCTCACAACTTGTATTGGAGTTTTGGCTTCCAGCTGCATGGTGGGTCCCATACAGGCTGCTGGCAAGACCCTGGCTGGCTCTTCCCTCCTGAGGGGTCCGGAGGTGGCACCATTTCCCACCAGCAGCCCTGCATCCTGGCTTGGGGGAGGATTATATCCAGTCCCAGACGAGGAGGGTCTTGGTGTCACCAATGTTTGGGCTGGAAATAGTATCCTGGAAGCCTGTGTGGGGACAAGGGCACAAAAAGGAACTAAGGTATAGGGGAACATAGATAAAGAAGCCAATGATGTCCCCTTGAAATGTGACATCTGAAATATCAGTTCAATAAGGAAGTGAAGAAAACGATTTTATGTGAAAAAAATCACTGATCTCTTCACTATGCAGAATATTTAACTCTTACACACTTCTCTCCCCAAACTGGAATGTCCCAGTCACCATTTTATACTGTCAGGGTCTGGTCCCTGAGAAGGATAGTGAGTATGAGTTTTACTGATTGATGAGAGATGGCCAACCCAGGAGGCAGGAGTGAGGTCGGCGGGGGAGGGAAGTGGGGGAGAGGGGAAAGAGGAGAGGCATTCCCAAACTAGCCATGACTCTGGATCAAGGGCAACTTCTCCCTCAGCCTCCAGACCATCTTCAGTGAGGCTCTAAGCATCAGCAGGTCTCAGAAGAGTCGTCCAGGGAGGAGATGGGAGATGCATTTGCCTACCAACTCCCATCCTCCTGGTCAAAGGTTCCCATAATGGGAATTGATACTCCGCTGCCCCACACCCTGGATCCCACACAACCCGGGCAAATACCCCACAGGGAAGGCAAGTTCAGGCTTTCTTTGCAACTCCACCGGAGCCCCAAATGGCCAAGTGGTGGCTGCTCTCTCCGATCCCGTGAACTCCTTATGGTGTCCGGTCCCCCTTGCAGAGCATTTCCACACCTGGGACCAGGGTCTCTAACCCAACAGAGCTTCAGTTTACTGGGCAAGAAGCACGGACTCCAAAACGGTGGTCCCAGAAGAGATGGTGAGGAAGTCCATCCTTCCCCACCCCTTACTTTTCCATGTGTGTCTTATAGCGATTACAAACATAGCCCCATACATTGGCCATTGATCAGCACGTAGATCAGCCTTGTAGGAAAGTGACCCATTCGCACAGGACTTTGTCCCTTGGCTGGATTTTTCACAGGCCATGGCGCTGTCCCACCAGGCCAGTGCTGCTGGGTAGAGGGTGTGTGGTCAGGTCAGTGGATCCTGTGGCTGCATGTTTATCGTTCTACCTATTTTGCTGTTAAATGGGTTCCTTGATGTGTTGATTTCTTAGAGTTGCTATAACAAAGTAAACCAGATAGTTTAAAACAACAGAAAATTTCCCTCACCATCTGAAATCCGGATGTCAACAGGGTCAGTTCCTTTTGGAAGTCCTGAGGAAGTACCGGTTCCTAGCCTCTCTTCCAGCCAACAATGGTTGGTGGTCACAGTTCCTGGCGATTGTTGGCATGGAGACACATCGCTCCCGCCTCTGCCGTTGTCTTCACATGCGCTGTCCCCTGTGTGTGTGCCCCCTTCTCATAAGGACACCTGCCACATTTGATTAAGGTCTATCCTCCTGGAGTAGACGCTCCTCCTAACTTGATTACATCATCAAAGACCCTGTTTCCAAATAAGGTCACTTTCTGATAGTAGGGATCAACACCACAACTTTCAAGGGGACACAATTCAACCCACAACAGTTGGTATAGGATCTTATGTCAAATACTTAGAACCTCTTTAGGTAAAAAAAAAAAAAAAAAAAAAGAAAAAAAGAAAAGAAAAGAAAAGAAAAGAAAGAAAGAAAGAAAGAAAGAAAGAAAGAAAGAGAGAAAGAAAGAAAGAAAAAATGAAAACTCTGTAGGTCTTCAGTTGTTGGAGCACTGAGCGGGGGAGAGGAGCACTGCGCGGGGGAGAGGAGCACTGAGCAGGGCTGGAATCTGGCATTTGGCCTCAGCTGTAGCTGGTTAAGACTTTATGCAACTTCAGGAGAGAGCGCATGCTTTTGAGCTCGTGCAGATGAGCTCATGACTGCCTCGCTCAGGGGGAACCCCAGGATGGTGAGGGGGGGCCAAGGAGAAAGCCTAGAGGGTACCGCTGAGTTGCTGAGTGCTTCCTCTGAAACACGTGATCTCTGCTGGGCGGGAGCGGGGTGCATGGAGACATGCATGCACTTCAACGCTCCTTCACCCCACTCTTCCAGTCTTGCCCCTTCCCAGGCCTGGTGCAACCAGCTAAGCTATGAGCCAAGGTCTTGGGGTCCATGTACATCTGTACCCCAGAACTCGTGTTCCACCATAGGAAGCGAACAGCCACATTCTGCCCACAGCTCTACCCTTGAGGAGACTTTTCCTTCTCCCCACTGGTAGGTCCAGCCTGGGGGCGGGGGGGTGGGGGGTGCTGCAAGGCAGCTGTAGTCTGTTCTCAGATGGTGCCAGAAGGAGGGAGCCAGGGAGAAGTGTCTGGTTTCACGCTCCCTCCCTCTCTGATCTCGGTCAGGTGTGTGCCGGACAGGAATCCTGGGGGCAGGAAGGTCTGCTGGGGTGACCCATCCTCTGTGGCTTCCCAGAGCTGGGAAGGGAGCAGCAGGGAGGGAGGAGAGGACCTGGAGAGGCAAATGGAAGAAATCCAGCACAGAGAGTAAACACACGGATCATCCCTGAAATTGGCATTTCCAGGAGGGGAGCATCCAACTCCGGACCCACATACAACACCTCGCCGTCTTTTCCCAGAGCTGGCGAGTCCGAACACACACAGCCCCTCAGGGCTCCCAGAACCTCTCGCAGGAGACACACCAGGACCCCAGGAGCCTCAGGTGACGAGTGTTAGAGCTCCAATAGGGATTGCTGATGGAGGGGAACGCACAGTCTTGGCACTTAAATTTCAGGGCTGAGCCCCCATTCTTTGATCACCTTACCCCCTAACCAAGCCCCTCCACACATATCTCCTGGCCGCCCTGGGGGCACAGAGGTGTAGGGGACTCTGCTCTAACTACTGAGGGAGGTGGGCTCAGTACTCTGAAGACCAGCCTCCCCCAATATACACACAAACCTTACTCTTTAAAGCTCTAGAACCTTCTGGGTCTTCCTAGCAGAAAGATGACAGAGCAGGCTTCCAGAACCTTATGGCTGGAGCAGTCAGGAAGGGGACTTCAGGGAGAGCAGCTTGGTGCTAATGGAGACCTCTGTGCATGTGTGTCCCTTCTCCCCACATCCCGGGAAGACCCTGTCCTGGGTCCGGGTCCTTCCTTGGCTGCACCCAGGAGAAAGTGTTAGGTCCAGGGTATGGGAGATTATATGTTTCTCAAAGAAGATTTACCAATGTTTATCATCCTATATACTGTCCTCTAGTGTGCCTTGAGCATTCCTCTCTTTGCAAGTGGGGCCCAGGCCACCCTCCCCTTGCATCTGAGAATCCTTGTCGCTGCCTCAATCAGTAGGGTAAGACACAAGTGTCAGGTGCATCCCCCTGGGCTTGGCCAGGGACGTCCACACAGCTCTCTTGAACGTTGTCTCCAGAGAGCCCTCTCTGCATGTCTCTTAGAACTGGCTCCCTGCTCTGAGTAGCTTGGTCCCGGGGAAGGGGGAGAGTGGGTGTGCTGGTCCCCGAGGAGCCACGTTCAGTGATCCTAGAGGTGGCAGCAGACAGGTGAATGAGGGAGCCATCTGGGAAGGGGCCCTCCAGGCCAGCTACCTGAGTCCTCCCTGTCATTCCAGATTTCCCAGCTCTGGGATGGAGGGGCCCCATGGACCGCATGGTCCTGCCTCAGGACCCAGGGAAGAGACACAGGCTACCCTGTGGAGGGCGTGCGGGAGGCCACGGACCAGGCCTGCAAGCAGCCGACTTTGTCAGCACCGCTGGGGGGAATGGGACAGCCACGGGACAAGAGAGGGCAGCTGAGCTCTCATGCAGGCAAGCCCTCCCCAGTCCTGAGGCTGCTTGCACCAGCTGCCCTCCAGTCCTAGCCAGATCTGGGATCCCTCTGTGGCCACAGAGAAGCAGCTCCCAGAGACCCAAAATGGGAGATGAGGGGCTTCTCAAAGACCTGCCTTTTTGCAGGGAGGAGACCTCCAGTCATTGGCTTGTGAGGTGCGCTGGCTTTCGTGGCCCAACCGAGCCCTGCTGTGTGGGTGACAGCCCCGCGGGGGGAGCAAGGTGGGGTGTTAGTGCTGCTCGTCAGGCGGGGACAGAGCACGGCAGCTGGTGCACCCCGTGTCCACCAGCTGGGAAAGACGCCACAGTCCAGCACCACACAGACACTTGGATGCGAGGAGAAGCCTGATACTTGAAAAGGAGATGAGCGAGGTGTCCTAGCTGCAGCCTCGGAGGCCAGACCTGCGGCGTCTCACCTGGACAGCTCCCGTCCTCCAAGGGACCTGGCCGCGGGGGACAACATGACGAGTAAGCGCCACCCAGGCCTGTGCCGCAGGCTTGGAGCTGGAACCCAACCCACGCTTTCACAGATTCCTTCTCCGTGGGACATTTGAACTGAGGGTCAGGGAGGCCTGGCTGGGTCTCTGATGCTCAAGGGGCTGGAAGCGCCCCGGCCCTCGTGCTGGGAGCTCTCAGGAGGAAGGATGGACCTGCTCTGCACACCCCTCGCCCCCTGTCCCTGCCACGGAGATGCCCAGGGAAGCCCTCGGCCTCAGCTCTGGCAGCCACCGAGTCACGTCATCGAGCTGTCCCTCTCCCACAGGCTGCCCGGCAACCCCTGTTCCCGCTGTACTTACGGACACTTCCCGAGAGGCATTCCGGCCTCATCTGCTGGCGAGAATCAGGCACGTCGGGGTGCGGCCGGGGTGCGGGGTCTGCCTGAGGACACAGGCCTATTCTTCCCACCCCGCTGGGCACGTAGTGACCACAGTCTGTGAGAAACGTCCAGGCTCAGAAATTGGAAATCCTCCAATTCTCAGTCGAATGTTCGAGTAATGCCAGTCGCGGGGTTCAGGCAGCCCCGCTTGTCTGGGGCCTGCCTCTAGCGGCAAGTTCATGGACTTTTACCTGCCAGGCGCCAGGCATGTCCCTGGAGCTCTGTCGCCCCCGCCAAGCCCTCACAGCACCCGCGGAGGGGTGGTGTGGAGGTACCGCATCAGACATCTTGTGATCTTCTCTGGCTTGTCTGAAATGTGCCGCTCCACCGGCCAGGGGGGATACACTCGGGCCCCGGCTAGCCGTCCCGCAGTTTGGAGCTCCTGGGCTCAGGCAGGGACATACGCACCCCCCAGACCCCTCCTTCCCCACACGGGAAGTCCGGCCTCCTGGACGGCGGGACGGAGAAGTGGATGCGACTTGCCTGCCCCTGATGCTGGACTCAGACACACGTCCCAGCCCTGCAAATGCCCCCCGATGCTATAGACTGTGCTAGATGCTGGGGTGGAACCGCGACTACCAGTCAGGAGAAAGGCGGCAGTTCCGGGGGTACAGCCCCTGTGGCCGTCTGGGCGGGCCGGGGAAGCAGAGCTGCTCTGAGCATTATGGAAATAAGGCATCTTTTTTTCCTGGAATTGGACCCAAGCCAGATGCGTAGAAAGCTGCAGAAGTGAAGGTTTGTAAGACCCGCGTTAGGCAGGCAGCAGACAGAGCCTGTGAGGGAATCTAAGAGACCATTACCATGCCCAGCCCACAAGGGGGGCCACAAGGGGTTCGGGGGGGGGCAGGTGCAGGGCGCTGATGTCCCTGGAAGCACCCCCCCATCAGCACGAGTTTCTGCAGCTGAGCCTGGGGTCACCCTTGGCCAGCAGGGCCAGCAGGCAGGGAGGAGATCTGGGTGCAGAGCCTAGAGAGGATGCCTCTCTGCACCTGCCCGACCCCACAACCAAATAGGACGACCCTCTCAAAGGGGTGATACTGCCGCACCCCTGCCTCTCAATTCCCCCACAAGTCTACCTTTCGGCCAGATCTCCCCCGATACTGCCCGGGAAGGAGACCCACTGTTCTGGCTTGACCACGGGCCCAGGGCCACTGTGGATGGGCCAGGGGCTCAAGTATCAGCAGAAGGATGGGATTATGGAGTCCGAGTCCGTAAGTCTGACTCTCTGACTCTCAGGATGAGTCTAATTCTTGCTACATGCGCGGAAGGGGGAGCGCCAAGTGGGCCACGGGAGGACACATTTGAAATTCCGTGTCTACACTTTGTTCTCACGTGGGCACACGCACAGCCCGGCACTCACTTTCTTTTTTAAAAAAATATTTTATTTATTCACTCCTGCCGAGCAGGGAGCCCGATGTGGGGCTCGATCCCGGGACTCCAGGACCACGACCTGAGCCGAAGGCAGTCGCTTAACCAACTGAGCCCCCCAGGCGCCCCTCTTTCTTGCCTTCCTAATGTTGGACCGCTGCTGTCTTGCCCTCCTAACTTCAGAGGCCTGCTCCTTCGTTCTCCTGTCTTCAGACTTCAGGAATTCTGTCAAGAATTCTGTCCCCATGTGCCCCCTGGAAAATGACACTCTCGAATTTGAATGTCATCTCTTTTGAGGGGCTTCTCTGACCACAGCTGGAAAGGTGACCATTCCCTATGTGACAACTCCATGTGTCACAGGTACCGACATGATTTAGTAACGCAACACCCTCCTCAGCCACCCCCTCTGTAAGGAGAGACCTCGCCTTATCTCTGTTAGTGCATTCAGCACCCAGGGTAGGGGTCGATATGTTGTTTAATAAATAGAGAGGCATGGATGTTTGTGGTGATGCCTCTTCCCCGGTTATGCACACTTTTTGTTATTGTTGTTCTTTTGTTTTTAAGTCGATTCCACACCCCGTGTGGGGCCCAATGAGGGACTTGAACTCACAGCCCTGAGATTAAGACCTGAGCTGCGATCAAGAGTCGGATGCTTAACCGACTGAGCCACCCAGGCACCCCAGGGTCATGCACGATTGAACTGCTTAATTTCAGTGCCAAATAGTTGGAATTGTCGAAACGTATGCCCTTGGAGGAGGCAGTCAGGGAGACGTCCAGGGGCCATGAATTATTCAGATTTGTCCCCCACGACCTACTGTCTGGGTCGGGGAATTGTGGGTGGGTGAAAGCAGATAGACCCACCTATGTGGACCCGGGAGAGGCAAACACATGATTAAAATCAGCTTCTGCTTGGCTCCCCATCGCCCACTTCCAGGGAAGCAGCTCACTTACCTTCCGTCGTCGGTGCTTGGTCACCACACGGGCCCTCCTATCTCGGAGGGACACACAGGAGTCGGCAGGAAAACGCCACCGTGAGCTTCCTACCTCCACAGGCACCTGCCTCCTGTCACAACAGGGGCTCCAGGGTGGGATCCGACAGGGGGAGGCGGGGTCTGCCAGTAAAGCAGAACAGTTGCAACAAAAGGGAAAGGAACACTTGCTGGCTGGCAACGGGCCAGACTCCAGGCATCTGAGAACTGTTCCGTAAGTTTTTCTTTTAACTAACCTCACAAGTGTGGCATAAACAATGCATCTCGGAACACTGAAAAAATAAAATAAATTATTATTATTATTCTTTAAAAGATTTTATTTATTTATTTGACACAGAGAGAGAGATCACAAGTAGGCAGAGAGGCAGAGAGAGAGAGAGGAGGAAGCAGACTCCCTGCCGAGCAGAGAGCCCAATGCGGGCCTCGATCCCAGGACCCTGAGATCATGACCTGACCTGAAGGCAGAGGCTTAACCCTCTGAGCCACCCAGGTGCCCCAAATAAATTATTATTAAAAATAAAATAAAATAAAATAAAATAAAATAAAATAACCTCACAAGGAGCACCTGGTGGCTCAGTCAAAGGTCCGACTCTTGGTTTCAGCTCAGGTCATGATCTCAGGGTCATGAGATGGAGCCCTGTGTTGGGCTCTGGGCTCCATACAGAGTCTGTTAGAAATTGTCTCCCTCTCCCTCTGCTCCTCCCCTGCCTTTCTCTAAAATAAAATATATTTTTTAAAGGATTTTATTTATTTGACAGAGAGAAACACAGCCAGAGAGGGAACACAAGCAGGGGGAGTGAGAGAGGGAGAAGCAGGCTTCCCGCCGAGCAGGGAGCCTGATGTGGGGCTCGATCCCAGGTCTCCGGGATCACGACCTGAGCCGAAGGCAGTCGCTTAACCCACTGAGCCACCCAGGCGCCCTAAAATAAAATATTTTTTAAAAGCCCCACGCAACAACGACAACAAACCTCACCGATAACCCACACTTGAGGAAACCAAAGCCCAGAAAGTTTCGCACTTTTCTTGCGCCAGGGAGGACACTTCCTCTGATACATGGCTCCCCGTTTCATTCCCAAAGAGTTGTAGGCCACAGGATACGCTCGTGTGGCCGAAGACCATGATCGTGAGCTTTTCTTTGGTATAGAATTAGACTTAGCTTGCTGGACAGAACACATAAGAGGTTTTTGAGATGATTTTGAGGGTCAAAATTCAGACATGACATCGTCTTTCAGGTCTCAGGGGTGGCTGGGGCTGGCTCCCTGGGTCACTGCAGTAGTCGGAGGCCAAGGAAGAGGAGAGGGGCCCCGGAAGAGGCCATAAGGAGAGGCTGGTGGGCACGATATTGGAGAGGGCATGGGAGGAAGCTCTCCTAGCAGGAGGGTGCCCTCCTCAGAGCTGCTGAGGGCCAGGTAAAGTAAGCACCGAGGCACGGCCATATGGCTTTGGAGAAGTGGAGGGCACTGGTGAGCCTGTGGGGAGGGGGGCATGGAAGCTTGTTCTGCCATTAATGGCAGGGATGTAGGATGTAGGATGTAGACACAACGCGTATAGAACTTCTTTCGAGAAGAGTTGGGTAGAGGAGGGAAGAAGTATGGGATCGAAAGAGAAGTTGTTTAGGAGCTGTGTTTGATCCAGTAGAGAGAGAAGTGTCCATGATTCATGATCAAGAGGGGCATACTGAAGACGGCGAGCCCCAGAGAGTCTGGGAGTGGGCGGGGTGAGCGAGCCGCAGGCTGGGGATGTACCCACCAAGTAAGGTCCCGGGGAGGGGGGGGGAGGCACAGAGCGTGGGCCCCCAGGCAAGCATTGCGGTCAAGTTGTGGGGGAAGGAGCTGCCTGCCTCGCTTCATCCCTCAAAGGCGAATGAGGAGGGTCACCAGATGCCCGTGGGAGGTCGGGGCGACCAGTTGTAGGGGCTCTGCAAGGGAACTGAGGGCGCTGGGGTGCCATGGTTGTGACTCTGGACTGGGGAGTCCAAAGTTCGCAAGGGGATAACGTGAGCTTTCACTGACGTCTGCCCCCAAAACTGATTAACTATCTTCCACAAGTGAGGGCTTCTTCCGAATGCTGGGATACGGTGACAAACACCCCGGCCCCACCGAATTTCTATCGAGGCTAAGATACTTAAGTAATGCTGAGTCAACTGCTAAGAAACGCAGGAAAACACACAGATCAGGGCAGGTGGGCGAGGGAGAGCCAAGGACATCAGGGAATATCTCTTTTGGGTGTAGTGACATTGGGTGTGTGGACCAGAGGAAACAAGGGGGAGATTCGCAGGTCTCAGGGGAAGCTCGTCGTTGTCGGAGAAAAGTGCAAAGCCCTGAGATGGGCATGTTGCTGCTGTTTCTAAGGTTCACCAAGGAGAGCATGGGTGGGAAGCCAAGGCCAGTGGCACGAGTGGGGAGAGGCCAGAGTGGCTGATGCACCCCTGCCAGGAGGAGTGAGGGCCTGGCTTCCCTCTGCATGTAAGGGGCTCCACTGGAGTGTTTTCCTTTGGCAGAAGATCCTAAAGGACCTAGCGGGATTGTTGCAGGTGAGGAGGGTCAAAGGGGGGCCTCTCCCCCAAACATACATCCACATCCTAATCCCTGGAATTTATGAATGTGGCTTCATTTTGGAAAGGATTTGCAAATGTGATGAAGTTAGGGATCTCAGGATGAGCTCATCTTCGATTATCCAGGTAGGACTTGAATCCAATGACCAGTGTCCCTAGAGGAGTTGTAAAGAGGAGACACACAGGTAGAGAGAAGAGGAGGCCGTGTGAAGACATCAGTATGGACTGGAGGGATGCAACCATATGCCAAGGAACCCCGGGAGTCACTGGAAGCCTGAAGAAGCCGGAGAGACTCTCCCCGAGAGCTCCAGACGGGGGTACCTATGTGGCTGCCTTCAGCTTAGGTCATGGCCCCAGCATTCTGCGATCAATTCCCACAGTGGACTCCATGCTCAGTGGGGGACCTGCTTCTCCTTCTCCCTCCCCCCCTGCCTATGCATACTCTCTCTTTATCAAATAAATAAATAAAATCTTATTAAAAATTTTTCATAAACAATGTATCTTGGAACACTGAAAAAAAAATAAAATAAAGTATTTAAAAAAAAAAAAGCTTTATATTAGAGCCTCCAGAGGGAGTGCGGCCTGCCCACACCCTGATTTCAGATTTTTGGCATTTGGAATGGTGAAAAATATGTTTCTCCTGTTTTAAGCCTTCAGATTTCTGCCGATTTCTTGAAGCAGCCCCTGGAAACTCACAGAGCAAGGGTCTGAGAGACATCACAGTAAAAATAATCATGAATTTATTTATATGCCCCCTAGGTGCTAGACATCTCTCTGAGCAGAGCC
>PITA01034041.1:0-12049 GCA_004023965.1 Spilogale gracilis | reverse complement strand
CCCCTCCCTCCAAGTCCCTCAGTTTGTTTCTGTGTCCAAAGTCTCTGTTGTTTCGTTTCCCTCCCTAGATTACCCTAGTTCCCATTTACTTTCCTTCTCCCACTGTCCTCCAGTTTACCCCTCATGCACCACAAGTAAGTGAAACCATGCGATACTTGACTTTCTCTTCTTGGCTTATTTCACTCAGCATAATCTCTTCTTTCTAACATGCACTAGGGATAATGCCTAAAGCAGGAACAATTCTTGAGATTGAGATTACGTAAATAAAAAAATTTACATAATATTTTCCAGGTTTTTTTTCCAGGTTTTATTATGCATTCTAAAATATCTCTAATAATAGTGATCTAGACTAGAACTCCTTCAATGAAATGTTGAATATCACTGTCATGAGAAAACAAGGCTACTGAGAATAAAAGTATTATGGAGAATAGGAGTTACATTTATTTATCTAATATCCTCTTTGCTGGTTCCCATGTAGCCTTTTTCTCCAAATCTTAGATTGTCTGGTAAAGTAGCAAATTAAATTCATAGCACTTGAATGCCCCTGGCTTTCTTCTTTCTTATTTCTGTGTTCACAGATCAGAGAAATTGAAATGAAGCCAATAATGGATTCAATTTCTTGCTCTAACAAAATACCATATTTTGAAAATAACGTTTTCAGTCATTTCATTTTAAATAAGAAAATATTGTATGAGAGTTAGTTTAAAAATTTTTAATTATGTCCATTGTACAATAAAGCCAATGACTATTATCTACCTTATAGTGACAAATATGTGTTCAATATTATCTTACTTATAATATCTATACAAATCTATACAAATAGCTGAATGTTGGACTGATACTCTTTTTTAAGGAGAAAATTCAGAAAATTAGTTAAATCTTTAATATACTTTCCTAGTAGACTTCCCAGCGTTTCTCTAGCCATGATTTCAAAGTTAACCTTTCAAAGATGAAAGAACTGAAAATAAACAAATCAATGTGAGAGAAAAACTGGAGAGATTTTTATCTTTGGAAGACAGAGGAATAAAGAAAATGAGACAGAGACAGAGGGAAAGATCAGAGGTACATTAATCATAACAAATATTCTAGCCCAGAAGGGAACACTGGAAATTAAGAACTAGTGATGGGTAAGCCTTTCAAGGTTTAAAGATGGGGTCCAGATAAGAAACTCAACATTCTTGTGATTATCCTAACCTTTCTCATAGAGGTTGAAATCAGATTGGAAATATGAGAACAAAGTTTCTTGTAATATATTGCTCCTTCCAGAGTCAGTCCAGCTGGAAATGCATAGAAGCATGAAAATGAAAAAGAAAACAAATAGAAATAAGCTAACCAAAGTTTGAACCATAGGAAGGGTTCATTTGAGTTTGAGTAGGCATAGGTCATTTCTTTTTCATATGAATTGATTATTCCCTTGTTTCTAATAAGAGCACTTTGTTGTTTTTTCTAAATGAGCCTTCATGGAAATAGTTCATCATGTCTTCACAAAGATCTGGGATTATTATTTTTTCCCTGAGAAAAAGTTTAAAACATCATGGCAAAGTGTTGAAGAAAGGACATAATTTTGGATTAGGGCATAATGGTTGAAATTGAAAGTAATTAATGAGAAAATTCTTGCAAATGGTGCAGATAGCAAAATGGATGAATTATTATAATAGACTAAGGAAACCTTTGAAGGCCAGGAGTCTGACAGAATGATATAAAGGGATCAATGTACAAATTGCAGTATTAGTGCTCTAATTTCATTTTTTCTAAAGAGAAACATTGTAATTACAGAGCCAAATTATCTCAATCTGTAATAATGCACTGAATAAGTGTCTACATATTCATATCTAACTTATTTTATGGTTCAGAGAACAAAATGACAGATTAGACAGCAAAACTGCTGAGTATTTTAATTTGATGTAAAGAATAGCAGTTTTCAGCTGTACTAGAGAGGAGGAAGAAAGTTATATATGGCAAAAATATCTCTCAATGTTAAAGACCTAAATACAAAACAAGCTTTGTTTTCCCAAAGTCCAAATTTACCTATAAAACACACATCTACATGCACACTTGTACAGGCACAACCGTCCATTATTAAATAAAAAACAACTCAATCATGCTTTCAAAATGGACAAGATCAGTTGGTTTATAAAGCTGAAAAGCCCAGAGGTAAGTCTGGGACAGACCTTACCCAAGCAGGACTCCAGCTCCATTTTTCTATGACTCCTTTAATAATGCCCTCTTCCCTGGGTTGGCTTATGCCCCAGGCTTTCTTACTTAGTGTAGATAATGGCTGCCACTACCAACCAGGTTTACAAGATCTCCAGTTCACAGTAAGTATGAGGGAGAGTAACAACTTTAATTGTCATCACCCAAAACCATGAATTTGGCCAGAGAATGCTAGCTTTTAGTATGGCTATTACTCATTCCTAAATCAAACCTTCAACAAAGGAACAAGGTTATATTGATTGGATCATGCCACTGAGGGCCTATCCATAGAGCTTGCTGTGGGTTTAATATTATCAGAATTACAAAGATAAATAAAAGTAGAGGAAGGCTAGTTCCCCAAAGGAAAATCTGCACGCCATTAGAAAAAAAGGCATAGCTGGAGAATAGTAAAGCTATGACTACTCCATACTGTAATAAATGTAATGGATATAGAGATAAAAGTCCATGTATAAGAAACCTCCCCCAAAATGAGGACTCCATATAATGTTGGTTCATTGACTGAATCATAAATTCAAATTTGATGCCTTACACAAATACTTTATTCTTATAAAAGTAACTTTTGTCTTGTACTATTTGCAGTATAGAAAAGTCAAAACATCAGACAAAAAAGATAGTTTATTTTAGAGAGAAAGCATGTGCACATGTGTGTGCAATGGGGGTAGGGGAGAAGGAGAGAGAGATCCTCAAGCAGACTCCCTGCTGAGTGCAGAGCCCAAGGAAGGTAAGGTTCTATCCAGGATCTTGAGATCACGACCTGAGCAGAAACCAAGTCAGATACTCAACCGACTGAGCCACTAATGCCACCTTTTAAAAATTTTTCCTTAATTTTTAACTTTTAGGTCCCTGTTGCTCAAATAAAATTCCAAACAACATCCTCAAGCAAAGCACAATGAAAAACAACAAAGTATGCAATTTTTAAAAAAGATTTTATTTATTTGAGAGAGAGAGCTGGGAGAAGGAAGGAAGAGCAGAACGTGTGGAAGAGAGATAAGCAGACTCTACACAGAGTGCAAAGGCTGGCGTGGGGCCTAACCCATGACCCCGAGATCATGACGTGAGCTGAAGCCAAGGGATGCTCAACCAATTGACCCACCTAGGTGTCCCCAAAATATGCAGTTAAAGAGGTAATTTTATTTCAAGAATGAGTTTGTATTTTACTTAAAATATTCAGATCAGTTGTTTTCCTTGAATCTATCCATTGCGATTTATTTGTTGTTATTCTATATGTACTAAACATTGAAAATATCATTCCTATATTTTCAAAAATATAATAAAATATCATCTAAATTTCTATTTCTACAAAGTTGTAATTTTTTGGTAATTTTCATCTTCTGAATGTTTATAACTATTTTAAAGCCATTTTACTTTTATTCATTTATGTATTTATTAAACAACTATTTATAGGTATTTATTATGTACTAGATCATCACTTTTCTGATGGTTGGGGTATGTACAATGAACAAGCTAAACAAAATCTCTAGCCCCATTGAATTTACAGAGTGGTGGAGGGCAGTGAATAATAAACAATACGGTACCTCTGATGACAGTAAAAATTATAGAGGAAAAAATAAAACAGAGGAGAAAAATAGGGAGTATAAGGAGGGTTGGTTTCAATGTTAAATAGTGTCACCAAGAGAGATTTTAATGGAAAGAAATAATAAACAACTATACTGGAGACATTTATGTGGATATGTGATGGAAAAGATCTCCAAGCAAAGGAAAAGCAGATGTAATATCTCAAGACAGAACATAACTGGAATTTTTCAGGGGCAACATTAGATAGTGTTCTGAGTGAGGGCTGATGGGAACAAAGTTAGAGGGAGAGAGAGTAGGAAATTAAGTCAGAGAGGAAACAAGAAGTCAGATTACCTCTGTTTCTCTCTCTCTCCCCATCTTGGTCAGCCATGAATATGAAAGCATTATCTACTTCATGAATCTTTCTATGGATTATTGTTTTTATTAACTCTACTTTGGTTTTTCCTTCAAGTTGTACAATTACTAATATATTTTTATTTGTGGTTATGTTGTTGTCTTTTTCCTAGATTTTTTGGAGGATGATCTCATTTATTTAAAATTTTCCTATTGGATGGTAATGAGCATGAGGCACGTCTGTTCATCTGGGTATCACTTTAGCTCTACCTCCAAGCTTTCATTGCACTGTGTTCTCAGTGGTATGCATTTATCATTTGGTTGTAATTTCCATTTTGATATTGTTTTTAATTCCTCTGAATAGTGTTTTAGTATAAGGCTTATGAATTTCCAGATCTATAAGTATTTTTAGCTATTCTTGTTATACCTAATTTTATTCCATTGTATTCTGATGAAATGGCCTGTATTTATGTGTTTTGATATTTGTTAATATTGCCTTTATGATCTTTTTTTGTGGAATTCCCATATGGATATGAAAACAATGTATATTCTCACTCTTAGAGGTTCAAAATTCAGTTATATCTGTACCAGGCAGAATAATGGCCCTCAAAAGATGTCCAAACTCATCTGGGAATCTGTTACTTTTAACTAGGAAAGGAAATTTGCAGATATGATTAAGGTTACACACCATGAAATGGGAAGACTATTCTAAACTATGTGGGTGGGCCTACTCTATGCAGATGAGTCCTTAAATGCAGAGAAACTCTCCTGGCTGTGGTCAAAGAGAAAGAGACAGAGATGTGACAGTTGCAATCTGAGAGATGTGATTTTGCTGGCTTTGAAGATGGCAGAAGGGAGCAATGACCCATGAATTATGAGCGACCTCTGGAAATTAGAAAAGGCAAGAAAACAGATTCTTTTTATAGGCTCCAGAAAGGAATGTAGCCTCACTCACACTGTGATTTTAGCTCAGAGAGAACTGTGCCACACTTTGGATGGATAGTACTGGAAGATACTAAATTTGTGTTGTTTCAGCCACTAAGTTTGTCACAGTTTGTTACAGCAGCAATAGAGAACCAGTATAGTATTTATGGAATTCATCTTATTGATTCAATTATTTACCTTTTTAATATTGTTAGGTATCGTTTTCACTTGATTTGTCAATTTATGAGGCTGACTCAATAAATAATTCGTTTTTGCTACGTTTTTCTTCTATTTCCATTGCTTTTTCATATATATGTATATGTATGTAAACATAAATATATAAACAAACTTTATTATTAATTGTACAATAGTTTAGGTTTTTATGTATTTTTAATACCTCCTTCAAAAGGAAACTAAATATATTATTCCAACAGTCTCGCAAGTATTAAATAAGGCAGGTATTGGGCGCCTGGATGGCTCAGTGGTTAAGGGTTTGTCTTTGGCTCAGGTCTTCTGGCCCCCTCCTCTATTCTGTTTCTCTCCATCTGCCTTTCTCCTGCTTGTGCTTTCTCTCTCTCAAATAAATAAATACAATCTTAAAAAAATAAGAGGATGTGTGTTAAGGCAGAGATATTCAGAATGCAAATAAGATGCTGAGGTTAGAGACAATTAAAAGTTGTAAGATTTATGTTGCTACAAAAGTTGGGTATTCATCCTTTCTGATGGAGGCGTAGTATTCCATTGTATATATGAGATTATGCTGAGTGAAATAAGCCAAGTAGAGAAAGTCAAGTATCACATGGTTTCACTTACTTGTGGTGCATAAGGGGTAATACAGAGGACAGTAGGAGAAGGAAAGTAAATGGGAAGTAGGGTAATTCAGGGAGAAAAATGAAACATGAAAGACTTTGGACACAGAAACAAACTGAGGGTCTTGGAGGGAGGGGTGGGGGATGGAGAGCCTGGTGGTGGGTACTGAGGGCACCTATTGCATGGAGCATGGATGTGGGGCGTAGGCAATGAATCTTGGAACACTGAAAAAATAAAATAAATTTAAAGTAAAAAAAAAAGTTGTAAGATCTAGCAATGCAGTGAATAAGTGGGATGGAAGCATAAATAATTAAGGCTGCATTCCAAGTTTTTACTTCGGATGACTGTGAAGCTGCTGGTTCATTCAGCTAAGACACAAGAGCAGTAGCCATTTTGATAATACAAAAAATATAATGTCATACACCGTGGTAGGGAACATTGTTCCCTTTTGTCTCTATCAGATAATTTGAGGGGAAAGCCAGGAAGGTGGAAGTCAGGAGCGATCCAAGTTACACTGTAGCCCCGCCCAATAAACCCAGTAGTGTCAGTGGCAGGTGTCTCCCTGAACCTCTGTCTTGTGCTCCTGACAGAATGTCCTGCTGCCTAAACGAAACAGATACCGGCCATTGCTCAAGCCTTCTCTACAACCTTCCTACTGATTCTATCATGTATCTAAATTCCTTTGATAAAATGCTTTTTTTTCCTCACTTGAGCCAGAATAAGGTTCTATTATTTCCACACAAGATCCCTGTGAGATATAAACTTTTCAGCTCCAATGTCAATGTTTTATAAATAAAATGGAAATAATTTACAAAAATTTAACATATAATATAGACTACACAGAAATAGTAATGAAATCAGACACTGTAATTCCTAATTGCATACATGTGTTTAATGGGGTTCAAATTTGATGCTGAATTATTCTTCGGTTGTGAATTGGTCTTATTTAGGATGGCATTAAAAATATTTTAAAATGGTTATTTAGGAGGTTAAATGTCTGCCTTTGGCTCAGGTCATGATCCCGGTATCTGAGATCAAGTCCTGTGTTGGGTTCCTTGCTCAGTGGGGAGTCTGCTTCTCCCTCTGCTTGCTGCTCTCTCTGTTTGTGCTCTCTCTCTCTGACAAATAAATACATAAAATCTTTTTAAAAAATTAGAATATATCCACGTTTATATTTTGTCTAATTATTTAAAAAGTAAATGTAGATTAACATTAATTCATATTTAAATACACAAAATCATTTTATAGTGTTATGTTTTAAAGTTAAGCTTTTGTTATATTATCTTAAATAAAATTCATGGACTATAGGTATTTTATAAAATACAGAAAACTGTTAAGAAAATGTTACAGCGGGTGCCTGGGTGGCTCAGTGGGTTAAAGCCTCTGCTTTCAGCTCAGGTCATGATCTCAGGGTCCTGGGATCGAGGCCTGCATCGGGCTCTCTACTTGGCAGGGAGCCTGCTTCCTCCTTTCTTTCTGCCTGCCTCTCTGTCTACTTGTGATCTCTCTCTCTGTCAAATAAATAAATAAAAACAAAAGAAAAAGAAAAAAAGAAAACGTTACAGCATCGCTTGTTGAGAAAAACATAACACCTGCAAATGTTTCTGCATTTTCTTCAATTTTCTCTGTTTTTTTCTTTATTTTATATATTTATGACTATAGAAAATCTTATACGTAGCTTTTCATACCTAACAGTTGTTTAACCCTTAGTCTTAACTTAACTTTTATCCTATAGTGGCTTTTTAATGCCTCCATTTTTGTATAGTACATTATAAATGTGTTTAATTTTAGATTTTTTTTAATGTAGAAGTGGAAATTGTAAGCCAAAAAATACAAATTCTTAAACTTTTTAGAGCCTCCTCGTGGTGGGTTTTATTTGTGTTGTGCTATTTTGAGAGAGAGTTGTGATGGAACTCCAAAATATGCAAGGGAGAAAATAAGAGGGTATCCTTATATCTGCTCTTAAAAGGTGGCCTGGGGATTTTTGGAATGGAAACTCTAAGACCACTTTAATATATACAATAACTAGTGATCTCTTCTTGCTAAGGAGTCTTAAGTACAGAGTTTGAATATCACTTAAGAATCTCAGTGTATGGGGCCACCTGAGTGGCTCAGAGGTTTAAGCATCTGCCTTCAGCTCAGGTCATGATCTCAGGGTCCTGGTATCAAGCCCCACATCAGGCTCTCTGCTCAGAAGGGAGCCTACTTCCAGCCTCTTTCTCTGTCTGCCTCCCTGTCTATTTGTGATCTCTTTTTCTATCAAGTAAATAAATAAAATATTAAAAAAAAAACTAAAAAAAAAAGAATCTCAGTGTATAATCAACAAAATTTGGTCAAGAGGCATTCTGCAGAGACAAAAGAGGCAGGGATTGAGAATTCATATATGTATTCATTATATATATATTATATATATGATGAAATGGTTTGATTTCTGTGTATCCAAGTAACTCTATCTACATTTGATAAAATAGAATATTTAAAAACAAATGCCCCCTATTCTCAACACTATTCTATTAATAGAAATCAAAATCTATACATAAATTAAATATACATATTCAAAAAAAAACCTAAATTATGATTTCAGTTTCCCCTTTTATATTTGCAGTTATTTCAGGCAGTCTTGAACACCAAAAGTGTAACTAAAAATTGGGGGCCAAGGACAAAACTCAGAAAATGATTAGCTTTCTTACTTCAGCCTCGGAGTGTGAAAATTGTGAAAGATCTATTATAATGATAAAAGTACTGGAAAACCCAAAGCAAAAACAAAAACACAAAAACCTTAATTTTGGAATTTTGAGGGTTCTACTGAGATTTAAAACTTAATTTGAAGACCTGGTTGTCTGCAAGTTTGCTTATAAGATCCTATTTTAGGACAGCCTTTAGTCCTTTATGAATATCCTACCCACTTTTCGACTAATGCCCTTCAGCCAAAACCCACCAAATTGAATTTATTCAATGAGTTAAACATGTTGAATTTATTACTGGTGGCAGAGTGGGAGAACGCTTACCATGTGAACCATGGTGAATCTTAGTAAGAGGGTGTTAGAAAGAATGTGGACTGGTTGAGTCATTGGTGAAAAGTATGAAAAAGTGGGTGTTATTAGAAAGTGGGGGCAATTTTGTGATTGGGAAGTCCATAAATCTTATCTGTAGAGTGCCGACTAGAGTGAGGATGAAGACAGACTAGGTAAAGAAGTAGCAGTCACTCAGTAAGAGTCAGAGGATATGGGACATTTTGTGGGTTGCTCAGTGACTGTCAAAAGTAAATATTTTGTGAGATTATGGCCAATGGAAACACAACATGGCTTAATCTTAAGCATCAGATAAATGTGTAAAAATATGGAGTCTTAGCTGTGTTAGATTTGTTGACCAAGGTCCAATTCAGATAGGGAAACTGAAGGGATTACACTTTTAAAAAGGTTCCATCGCTGTCCTTTTTCCTCCTAGGCTCTCTTTACTCATGTTTTATATTTCACCTTGCATCTGAATAAACCAAAGAAGCTATGCCTCCACTCCAAGGGCGAAAGCAAGAAAGTTAATCATTTTCGGAGTTTTGTCCTCAACTTCCAAACACCCGATGACAGCTAAGAACCAGATCCCAAAAATGTTCTAGGACATTAGCTTTGAACAAACCTCAGCCAACGCTGGCATCAATACCCCCTGCCTTTGATGATTTATGAAATAATACCTATTATTCACCTTTCACTTGCCTTTGATCCTACAGTAGCCTGGATTCCTGAAGGAATGCACACCCTGGACCTCTTGCCACTGTAAACCCTTAACACCAAATGATGATGAGACTCACTCTCTTTTCCTATCTGACTTTTCCAGACATTCCACCTACTATACTCTCTCTGTCACTTATGCTATTCAATAAACTCTGCTTTCACTTCCTCCTGGCTGGAGTTTGATTTCTATATTGAGTGAGGCCAGGACTCTCTTGGCTGGTCCTGCCAGACACCCTCTGGGTTCTTGAGCCCAGCCTCCCTGTGTCATAATGACCAGAGCTGCCTTTTTTTCTTCTTGTGCTTACACTAAATGTTTGGCACTATATAGAATTTTAAAAAGAGGGAAGATGAGGTCTCTAGGTTAAAAAAAAAAAAAAAACTTTCAGAAAGACTAGTGTGTTGTTGAGTAGTTTTACCCATTTTTGAGAAAAGTTTGCAGTTGTTACATTTTATTAGCTAAAATATTAAGCAATATATTTTTCTGAATCCAATTAAAAGATTTCTCCACTCAAAATTTATTAAAAATGTTTTTCTTTACTCATATAACTGCATGATTACCTTGAAATTGTTTTCCAATAATTCTTCAGCATTACATATCATTTCATAAGTACCTACAGAATTTACCCTGAAGAAATCATCAGAAAATTGGGCCAACCTCTTTAAACTGATTTATTGCTGTATTACCATGCAGGAAGAGGATTTATGGCTGGATGAAACAGAGCATGAAAAAAGGTAAAGATTCACCAGAATTAAGTAAGAGCAAAAAAGCCAGTGCTTGAGTACATTCTTTAAGGAAATTGTTATCAACTCTGACCTTTGGGTAACTATTATAGGAACTATAAGGAATATTAAATGGATTTGATTTTAAAAACAACCCATCTTTGACTTTACAATGTAGAGAACAGTTATAAAGTGTTTTCTTCCTTCAATTCATATTAGGAAAAGGCAGGGTAAGAATTTTTGCTCTGTTAGCAAAAAGTGAAGCCAAAGTAATTCAGTTTAATTACCTTGTGATATATTTTATGTATGCTTTCACTTAAACAATGCTTCAGAAACATTGATTCTATAAGGCAAGAGAGTTTGGCCATTAGAAATTAAAAAAAAAATACCCTGGCACATTTAAACCAAAGATTTCCATGTATTAGTAAAGAATACTTTGATTTCCACTTTGGAAAATGCCAAGTTTATCAAAATTTATTTTCACTACTCAAATATTGTCAAAGAAGGAATGAAGAAAGGAAAGAAGGAAGGACGGGAAGGAGAAGGGAAGGAAGAAAGGAGGGAAAGAGGAAGGAGGGAGGAAAGGAAGAAAGGAAAGAAGGAGAGAAGGAAGGAAGGAAGGAAGGAAGGAAGGAAGGAAGGAAGGAAGGAAGGAAGGAAGGAGAGAGGGAGGAAGGAAGGAAGAAGGAGCAAGGGAGGAAGGAAGGAAGGAAGGAAGGAGGGAAGGAAGGAAGGAATGAAGGGAGGGAAGGAGGAAGGGTGCACAAGCAAACAAGCAAACAGGAAAGCAAACAAGAAAGACACCTATTTTCAAAACTGGCCAAGGCTTTGCCAGGACATGTGCCTTCCCAACTCTCTCCATCTAATGGCGCTTCATCACATCCATTTCCTTCAGAGCCACACTCAAAGATCTGTACTATTTTTGAGACATGCACTCTCGGACTGAGGTACTAAACTGGCCACTTAATTCTGAAGTGTGCTATCAGTTCAGTTGTTCCTTTCTGTTTGTTGTTATTTTACTGTCTTCTGAATGTTTCCAGTGGTGGAATGATTCCAGAAGAACAAATTAAGCAAAACAAAACAAAAGACAAAACAATATTTTTCTAGGCTAGGTTCCCTGAAAGCCAATTCTGAGATGGAGAAGAGTGTGCAAGAGGTTTACTAACAAGCTTTTCCCTTGTAAAAGGAAGTGATGAAGCCACAGAAGGTAGAGGGAGGAAGATAAAGTTGGAGGAGGTCTCAGTAGCAGGCTAAGGCTAGGCGATTCCTTCAAAGTATCCACAGCGGAGATTGAGGGGCCTCGCTTGGACAAGCTTATGCTGAAGAGGCATTGCTTGCAGTTTGCACTGATAGGGGCATGTGACGTGTATATTTGCACTCCAGAAGTTCTCTCTTCCTTTCCTTTCCTTTCCTTTCCTTTCCTTTCCTTTCCTTCCCTTCCCTTTCCTTTCCTTTCCTTTCCTTTCCTTTCCTTTCCTTTCCTTTCCTTCCCTTCCCTTCCCTTCCCTTCCCTTCCCTTCCCTTCCCTTCCTTTCCTTTCCTTTTTCTTCTTTCTCTCTCTTCCTTCTTTCCCTCTTTCTTTTCTTTCTCTCTCTTCCTTCTTTCCCTCTTTCTTTCTTTCTTTCTTTCTTTCTTTCTTTCTTTCTTTCTTTCTTTCTTTCTTCTTTCCTTCCTTCCTTCCTTCCTTCCTTCCTTCCTTCCTTCCTTCCTTCCTTCTTTCTTTTCTTTCTTTCTTTCTTTCTTTCTTTCTTTCTTTCTTTCTTTCTTTCTTTCTTTCTGTCTCT
>PITA01034040.1:0-12068 GCA_004023965.1 Spilogale gracilis | reverse complement strand
TACAATTTTTTTTTAAGATTTTATTTATTTGACAGAGAGAAACACAGCCAGAGAGGGAACACAAGCAGGGGGAGTGAGAGAGGGAGAAGCAGGCTTCCCGCCGAGCAGGGAGCCCGATGTGGGACTCGATCCCGGGTCTCCAGGATCATGACCTGAGCCGAAGGCAGTGGCTTAACCAACTGAGCCACCCAGGCGTCCCTACTGTGATGATTTTCTATCAGTAACCAAAACTATAAACTCCAGCATTTTTTCTTAATCTAGTCCTGCATGACTGTAATTCCTGAGGTAAACTTAGGTCCATTGCCAACATCCTTGGGGGTAAACCAAGTCCTCTGAGAAGAATTCAGGTCTTTATATTACCACATACAATACAATGGAGTTCATAATTGTTACCAGATACTACAGATTTGATTTGACAAATGGAAATGAGCCTTAATAGTACTTCCACGTCTCTTCTGTAATCCTAGCTCATCAACAGGCCTCTCAAAATACTCTCACTTGTAAAGCATGGATGAAAGGGATTTCTTTTTCTTTTTTTTTTTTTTTTTAAGATTTTATTTATTTATTTGACAGAGAGAGATCACAAGTAGGCAGAGAGGCAGGAAGAGAGAGAGGAGGAAGCAGGCTCCCTTGATCCCAGGACACTGAGATCATGACCTGAGCCAAAGGCAGAGGCTTAACCCTCTGAGCCACCCAGGTGCCCAGGGATTTCTTTTAATAATTTTCTGCATTCAGATAAAAATTCTTGGTTCATCTGTAAGGACTCAACATTGACCCAAACCAAATGTAAACTCAAAAGTTTAAATAAAAAGCCAGCACAGAATCAACACCCTAAGAGAGGGCCAACTTTGCCGTCTACAGCCCTCTCACTTGCCCTGTTGGTACATAGGCGCCTGTGCGGCTCTGTCTGAATATACTTTATGATTTCTGCCCATCAGGCGCCATTATCACAGCTGTTGTCAGTGACATCAGTCTGTAGGCTCCATGTTATAAAAATGTCTTAGTAAATATCAAACAGCATTTTAGAGATAGCACAAGAAGAGCTCTTACCATTTTTCTAACCCAAGAATAAAAAATGGCCATGCTATGAGTACAGAAATCATCCTGTGACTGCACAACTGAAGACACATGGAGGTCAAACAATGCCATCTTTTAAAAGGTGCGTTCTGGTATTTCTCCTGAAGCCTGTCTCTTCATGCTCATTCCACATTCTTCACATAATAAAATAAACTCTTTGTTTTACTTACAGCAAATTTAAAAGAATTATTTCCCTCTCTACCTTTTAATTAAATCCTCCAGTAGAAGCCAAAATGGTCCAAGGAAAGAAAAAGCACATTGTTACCTAGTTTAAAAGTTCAAATTTAGATAGTCATTCAGATAATTAAGCCAAATTATAAATGGTTACCTGAAAAATTGCTCATCGTAAACAAAAAACCAAACTTCATAGGAATTCATTTTTTCTGGCTTTAACGTTAAGTGTTTTTTTAAAAACACATAAATGGATTTTTCTACAAAACCACATAATTCCAGCCTGAAGGAAATTTAATTAATGTAACCTTGTTAAAGAGCAGAGCATATGGCTATAAAGACCTAAATTTTTTTTTTTTTAAGAATATACGGGGTACAAAAAATTCCATCCAGTTCTCACAAATCGAAAAACCTTTCAAATACTTTCTAAGAATAACGTATTTTCTTTTGAGTCAAATTCAAGAAGCCAGATGACAGAGTTAGCTTTTATTCACAAATGTAGTGAAACAGGAGGGGATAAATGTTTTTGCAGAAACTCAAATTTCTACAAAGGACAAATAGTAGTGATGTATTTTGGTAATGTTGGGAGAATAAATATGTTACTTAATACACACAATTTTAAGACAAAAGATGCCCCGACTGGAAATGTCATCTCTTCACTGCTTGTGAAACAGGAGGATCTTCAAAGTTAGTTCCAGTCCCCTTCTCCGTTCTTAGGTGGTCATCTGAAATGAACAGAAACCCATGTCAATACTTACTCCAAGTAAAGCAGGCAGGGTGCAGACATCTCTAGATGTATTTCCAAATATTATGTATTTACTATTGTATGAGTTCTTTAGGTGGCTTAGGACAATGAAATAAACTCACCATTTTAAAAACATTATTGAAGAAATCAGAAACACTTAGTACCAAAGGCTCACTGTCAAGTGTTTTTAAGGGAATAGAGAGCACCGTGGGGTAAACCCATGTGTAAGAAGCAGTTATGAACTTCTCTTACGTGATATGTAAGGAATCTGAAAGGACAGGTGTTCAATTAACATTCTGAGGGATACCAAACTTCTTTAACTAAAAAGAAAAAAAATTAAAAAAAAAAAACCTGAAACAAAACAAAAAACCCACCTTCAAATAGAAATGCCTCTCAGCAGTACCCTCTTGTGGTAAGAAAACAAGCAGAGTTTTTACATTTTCCTACCCACATCAGAAAACACCCAAGAAATTGTAGAAAACGATCTTCAGCCGAAGACACAGTAAAGTTCTGTGAGCGTTCAGAAGAGCCCTCAGCCCCTGGGACCACCCCTGTGCTCTGGTGATAGAAGGGGTCCTAGTCATTCTGCTGAATTTCTGTCATCGAGGGAAAGGTGTAGAGGGCAGAAGTGCCCAGGATTAAAAGAAGTTGAAGAGACTTCGTATCCAAATGCAACAAAAATGCAAGACAAAGACTAAATTCTGAGAAACTATGAAAAACTGAAAATATTCCCTAGACACTTCTACATGGGAAAAATCCATGAAAAAGAATACAAGTTTAGGGGTGCCTGGGTGGCTCAGTCGCTTGAAAGATTGGAAGCATCTGACTTTGGCTCAGGGCTGGGATCGAGCCCAGCATCAGGCTCCCTGCTCAGCAGGAAGCCTGCTTCTCCCTCTCTATGCCCCCTGCTTGTGTTTCCTCTCTCGCTGTGTTTCTTGTTGTCAAATAAATAAATAAAATCTTAAAAAAAACAAAAAAAACAAATGTAGACAGTTGTTAGAAGCAAGCATTTCAGCACCAAAAACACATCCCAGATTTTCTAATTCTAAAGACAACCTGATTCTGCACCCAGGCCTGCTAGTCCTCGGCAGCTGATTGTCAAAATAAAAACTGGAGACAGTAGGTCGGACTATGGACTATCTCCCTCACTTTTAGGCAGCTTTGTGGGACAAAACAAAATTAACAATATCTTGAGGCCACAGACATTTCAGGTTTTCTAGAAAAGCATTAGTAAGAAGCAGGTGATTCATATACTCCACAGATGTGCAATAAAAGTGCGATGCGGGCGCCTGGGTGACTCAGTGGGTTAAAGCCTCTGCCTTCGGCTCAGGTCATGATCTCAGGGTCCTAGGATTGAGGCCCAATCAGGCTCTCTGCTCAGCAGGGAGCCTGCTTCCTCCTCTCTCTCTGCCTGCCTCTCTGCCTGCTTGTGATTTCTGTCAAATTAAAAAAAAAAAAAAAATCTTAAAAAAACGAAAGTGTGCTGCTAATGATTTTCTGTTACAAAATATCTGGTCTTTCACTTACGGTGAGAACTGCCTTGCCTCCTGTGTCAAGCATTGCTCTCGGCAGCCCTACGGAACTGCTTGCCATCCCAGAGGCGAGTGTGTGGCATAAACCCTGTTCATTTTTGCCAGCTCTCTGGGAGCTATGACCCAAGAGCTTTCGACTTGCATTCACACACAAGACAATTTCTCAGTATGCTCTACCTTAGGTAGATGAACTTCTGCAGAGATCGGGTATTGTAATCTGAACAATATTTAACATTTTCACGACCTTTCCATGTTGTCAAATAAAACATGTTTCTATCAAACAGTAAGCTAGCACTGAGAAAGTAGACACTGAAAGTAAAAGCTGGCGTGCGTACTGGGACAAAATGCCATTTGCGGCTATTAGCTCTTCGCAAATCATTGTACAAAGAGTTGACCTTTATTGAGAAAAATTTTAATGGTCAAGACAAATAATTTGAAAAATCCCTGTTCTTCTATTAGTTTAGCCATCCTCCTCACCTCTGAGCCTGCCACAGAGCTTCCCACAAAACACTCATCCCAAGCTCTACCGGCTTGAACTGGATTCTCTGAGGGCCACAAAGCAGCTAGTGTCTCTCCTCTCTCCAGCCCCCCAACACACACCCACTCTCCAGCCCTCCCACCTCTGTGTTGTAAAGCTACCACTAGCTATTCCATGACCCACATCTCGAAAGAACAGAACTGGGTTAGGAAATACTCTGACTTGTGGGGCACCTGGGTGGCTCAGTGGTTGAGCGTCTGCCTTTGGCTCAGGTCACAATCCCGGAGTCCTGGGATCGAGTCCTGCATCGGGCTCCCTGCTCAGTAGAGTCTGCTTCTCCCTCTAATCTCCATTCCCCCACCCCGCCCCCCAACGCTGCTAGTGCTTTCTCCCTCACTCTCTCTCAAATAAACACATTTTAAAAATTTTAAAAAAAGAAGAAATACTCTGACTTGTAACTTTGTTAGTAGCCACTTGTCATCAGTGAGATGGCTTATAAAAATGTTCCAAGCCATGCAACGACATGGACAGAGCAAGAGTGCCATGCCAAGCTAAATAATTCAGAGAAAGACAAACACCAGTGACATCACTCGCATGTGGAATTCAAGAAACAAAACAAAGGAGCAAAAGAAGAAAAAAGACAAACCAAAAAGACACTCTTAACTCTAGAGAACACACTGATGGTACCCAGGCGACAGGGATGAAGGAGGGCACTTGCGGTGATGAGCACTGGGATATTGTATGGAAGTGTGGAATTACTATATTTTACACCTGAAAAGAGATCAACAAATAAAAATAAAAAGCTTACAAGCCAGAAAAGTGATTTCTCAAGAAGTTATTTTTCCTTATGGGACTGAAAGTACCCATGTCATGGGTTTGCTGTGTTAGCAAGTGTTCACACGCACAATATCCCCTGGCGGCAATTACATAGAGAAACTGGTATTATGATATATTCTTGGTAAGTAAAGCCTTTCTGGAGCGGGATTAGACAAATTCTACTATGTTTTTTAATATTCGTATGCTTTGAACCAGCAACTGTACTTCCAGGCATCACACAAGAGAAATACTTGGTGGACAAAGAAGTAATTCTGTACTACAATACGGTAAAAGTAAAAACTTAAAAACATGAAACTCTATCAGTAAGGGATGATTAGCAATACTATGCAATACTACACAAAGTTAAGATCTACACATACTGGCAAGAGGAAAACAAAGCCAATCTCAGGATAACATGTCCAGCAGCAGTACCTATAAATTTATAGGCACAAAAATGACTATGGAAGGAGACCCCTGCGAGCTGCTAACAGGGACCTTCCACAGAAGGGAGGGAGATCAGGGTCTGAGGAAGAGACGAGAGGGAAGAGATTCAAGAGAATTTTACACTGTATTATTTGAATGTTTACAGATTTACCTGTCTGCTTGTGTGTTCTGTTTCACTTTTTAAGTACTTGTCAAAGAGTAGGCACTAATGACAGTTTCTTGCCAAGCCCTGCAAAGGGAACTAGGAAAACTTCTTTACATTCTTTAAGTGGAAAAGTACACAGGAATGGCACTCGGAGGAGCTGATTCTGCTAAAATGATCAGCTGCAGGCTTTAGAGGAAGCGCTTAATCTCTCAGTCCTGGTTTTCTCCACTGGAATTAAGAAGGTGGGGGTGATTTCTTTTCAATGGTCCATCAGCTCAGCATTCTAAGATACACAGATGAGTAACTCCTAGTGAAATCAGAAATAACCCACAAAAGAGGTCACTTTGCTTCACAAATACTTCATTCTCAGATCTTAAGAGACACAGCAAGTATTTAACGGAAGCAATACTGCTCACAGCAGTTTATGAAAACTATGAAAGACAACTTGTATTTTAGATGTCTCCTAGAAGTTTATTTCAACATTCAAGATTTTGGTTTGTTCTGCTAATCTGCTGCCTGAGCCCCACCTCTGACCGCAACTCTACCAAGGTTGGAAAGAAAGAACTATAACCCATTCAGTTCAGATTATCCTATTCTGGTGTGATAACTGAAAGCTCATTTAACGAGTGAACATTCTGAAAGAAATAGGGGCTGTTGGAATATGTTATCTGTAGGTAACTATCAGTCTTTCAACAGTATCCTAAAAATGCGAAGGACATAAACACTTGTGACTTCTCTATATTCAGCAATCTTGCCTTTCTGCAGTCTTGGAGGGAGAAAAAAGTAATGATTTGATAAAAATCTATTTACTGAGCATGCCAATGATCAAGCTGTTCCAAAGAATACAAATCTATGTGAGAAATCAGGTTTTTTATACTTTGGCATAGAAACAATATCTAAGAATTTTGCCCATTCTTCCATCAGGATAAGTAACAGAGACTCCAACTATATTAGATGTAGTAGAATTAAACTATAACTCAAAATCTCAGAAAAAACTATTTGTGAGAGAAAAAGATAATTTTTTAAGATTTTATTTACTTGACAGAGAGAGCACAAGCAGGCGGAGCAGCAGGCAGAAGAAGAAGCAGGCTCCCCACTGAGCAGAGAGCCCCAAGGAGGGCTCGATCCCAGAACCTATGAGATCATGACCCGAGCCAAAGTTAGACGCTTAACCAACGGAGCCACCCGGGCATCCCAAAGGAAAAATATTTAAGAAGAAAAAAATACTTGGAGCACCTGGCTGGCTCAGTCAGTGGAGGATGTGACTCTTGATCCAGGGGTTGTAAGTTTGAGTTCCATGCTGGGTATGGAGAGGACTTAAAAATAAATTCTTTAAAAAAATTTTAAAAAACAAAAGAAAAAATACTTGCTGACAGCTAAATGATGAATCCCAGGAAATTCATACCCCTTTGCTTTCTTCTGCTAGGTTGTTCGCCGAGATTTGGGTTTGGAGGCTGAAGTGAAGACCCTCTGAGAAATGGATTTTGGAGGTCATCCTTAGTTCCATGTAAGAAATGAGCTAAAATTCCATACAAAAGAGGTCTGTAGCAGGAAGAAAACCAAAATCAATTAAAACCGCAAATCTAAGAAAAGCTTAAAATCTCTCTTAAGGCAGCCTCTGCCACCAAAGTGGCCAGGTAATACTCCAGACTTGAAAAAAGATATACAGTTACTATCCAAATTGCAAATTCTTCATCCTTTCTTAAATTTAAGAGTACCATTTAACTGGAAAGACAATTTAAAAACCCAGAGAACCCATGTTAACAACTCAAACATCATTTAAAATGATGTCACAAGTGTTTATGTCCTTCGCATTTTTAGGATACTGTTGAAAGACTGATAGTTACCTACAGATAACATATTCCAATGTCAATCTATCAATACAAAGGAATTCCACCTTTCAAGTCCAGTGTGAGATTTCCCAATGCCTAGCACTATCTGATCTACAATATGTATTCAGTGAACACTTACTGCGTGAATAAATCCTTGCCTAAAGCAGGTCGTATGTCCTGAAAGCCAGACTGCCTGGGTTCAAACCTGGCTTCACCACTTGACCTCAACAAGATCCCTAATGTCCCCACCATGATGTTTCTTCCTCTATAAATGAAGGTAAGTGTAGCCCTTACTTCCTAGGGCTGCTGTGGACTAAATAAGTTAATAAATATCAAGTGTTTAGAACTGTGCCTGGCATATATTAAATGGTATATAAATGTTACCTATTCAGGAGTTGAGTAAGAATTAACATTTAATAAACTACTTTTAGGAATGGAGGACAGTTAAGGAAAAAAAGCTACTTTTACAATTTATAAAACACTAATCATCATCCCACCATAGCTCAGGGAAGATCTACTAGAGACTCCTCTGTAAATAAACAAACTTTCTACTTGAATTCCAAGTCCCATGCTCTTTTCATGATAATATTCTGCCTGGTGATTTCTATTAGTATCCTGGCACAAAGGGAAGCTAGTTGCTAACAATGGAGAGAGGTACAGCAGAAATGTTTTCATTTATAATCTCATCATTGAAAATATAACTTGACTGATTTTTTTTTGAGCTATTTATTAGCTGATGTGATAGTTTAAAGTATGACATTCCTTTCCCTTCAAAAGGTGGAGCCTAACTGCCCTCCCCCGCAGTGTGGGCTCAAGTCACTTCTATGAACCAAATAAGGTATTAAGTGACAGAGCTGTACAACTTCCAAGACTAGGTCATAAAGCACTGTATACCATGGCTGCCTATGTGCCTTCTCTCTGGGCCACACTCCCTGTGGGAAGTCAGCTGCCACATCATTAGGACACTCCAGCTGTCCCAGGGAAAGGTACACAGGGAAGCAATGGGGGCCTCCTGCAAGCAGCCATGTGAGACAGCCACACTGGAGGGCATCCTGCAGCCCCAGCCAGGCCTTCAGATGAGGACCTCCCTAGCTACACTGTAACTGGAACCTCCTGAAAAACAATGAGCCCCAGGACTGCCCAGAGATTCCTGACCAACCGCAGATAATAAAGGATTGTTTCAAGCCACCACACACACTGGAAGGAATTCCCCTTACCAAGTTAAGTAACATACCCATCACCTCACCCATTTACTTTGTGTTACTTTCATGGGTAAGAAAGCATTTAAGTTCTACTCTCTTAGCAAAGTTCAAATATACAATCCGTATCACTTTTTAAGATCTGAAAACTTTACAATGGAGATGTTTTGTTTTGTAGTTTTTATGGATGTGGAGCCCAACACTGGCCTTGAACTCAAGACCTGAGCTGACACTAAGAGTCAGAGGCTTAACCGACTAACCCCTCCACCCCGCCCCGCCCCACCCCACGCTCTCGGCAGCCCAACAATGAAAATGTTTTAAACAAAGCAGTAACTGTCTTTTAGAAAGCCAACTGTTGGCAGTATGAAGGTAAGATGGGAAAGAAGGTGACTAGAGACAGAGAAAGCAGACAGATGGCTTCTGAACAGTGCAGAGGCAGAAGTGACGGAACCCAAGGAGCAACTGGTGGAGAGAGGGGAAGTAGCCACAAAAGCACATGGACTCTGAGTTTAAGACCCAAATGGCTATGTGAGCAATCTACAAAGGGGATTTAAGGAGGTGAGAATAACACATCAGTTTTTAGACATGCTGTGTTTGAGATGTCAGGAGAAATATGGGTAATTCAGGGGCTCTGGCAGATTTAAAGCAGAGCCACGAACATGGAGGCATCACTGAAGACTCAGGCATGCTTAGGAAAGCGGGCAAAGGGACAGGAAAAAAAGTTTTGTTAAGGACAAAATTTGGAGAGTGCTCACAATTTAAAAGAATCCTAAAGGAGCCAATGAAGAAACTGGGAACACTATTACGGATAGAAAAACCTAGACAGTAGAGCACCTGGGTGGCTTAGTTGGTTAAGTCACTGCATTCGGCTCAGGTCATGATCCTGGAGTCCCAAAATCGAGTCCCACATCAGGCTCCCAGCTCCAAGGGGACTCTGCTTCTGCCTCTGACTTTATCCCCTCTCATGTTCTCTCTCACTCACTCTCTCTCTCAAATAAATAAAATCTAAAAAACAAAAAAACAAAAACAAACAAACAAAAAAAACCAACCTGAGCTTCTCAAACTAGAAACACATATACACACACTCTTGACACAGGGGACTTGGGACAAAGTAGAGGATAAAAGTGGCATATGATACTGGAACATTAATCGTACAAAGATTTATGGAAGAGTTCAATGTAATTGGTATGTCATTTATAACATTTTTATGGTAAAAGAGACAATTATACCATGAAGCAGAAAGAAAAAAATTCAAGGAATTTTTGGAAAGGGGAAACCTAAGGCTTCAAAGAAATTTTTGCCATGGGAGGGGGTACCTCTCCTAGGTACTTTTTTTTGGGGGGGGGGCATTCAGCGTTCCTCTGGAAAAGGTTTAAGCAATTCTGAGGTAGGAACAGAACTAAGATACTACTAGAAAGTAGTTACCCTTCTTTTCAAGAGCATAGTTTCAGCATAAATGGTGGAGGAAGAATTTAATATGCAGAAAAGGCAAAAGAGGGAGAGTAACAAAATGAAAGCAGACGGTTGGCTTCCACTAAGTTCAGTGGTAAAAATGAGCTGACTGGTATTGTTGGAAACCTGAGTATATTCCTTGGTTGAAGTGAAGGAAACAATCAGGACGAAGAGTCCATCCTGAGGAAGAAAACAACTGATAGAGCAAAGCCTGACAAGAAAAAAAATGGGATGAATCAAGAAGCTAAGAAGAACGACCCTTAGTGAGCCAGATACTCAGTCCTCTGAAACCACAGGAATTTTTGCTCCAGAGAGAAGAAACCTTGTCCTGTCTATTGCTACACGCCTTGGATTTGGTGCAGTGCTAGACACTCGAACCAAATAAATACCTGCTCAATTAAAATGAAATAAAACCACTATTATGTGATAATGACTTTCAATACAACAATATCCAAAAACCTATTTTTAAGTTTTTATTTTTAAAAACTTTATTAAAAAAAAACAACTTCTTACATTGTATTATCCTTTGATTCTTCAAATGCATTTAGTTCCCGGATGAGAAACTGTCTGTCCAATGGAACTACAGGTTGACCAGACTCTAGGGGAAAATCATGAGTCTTTATTCATCTAAGAAGCACATACGATTTCATTAAGAACTACTTACCAGTTACACAGACTTTTCAGATTTTGGAACAGTGACGATGACACATTTCAAGGTAGAGCCAACTGTATGTGATTTTATGATTTTCAAAATATCATTTTGCTACATGTATAATTTAACAGTTTAACATAAATTCATTTTTTAAACCTCCCAATTTTTACAAATTAAACACAGGACAGTAACAATATCCACTTGGTGGTAATAATTCTAAAAGTAAAATTAACCTAAAGATGAAGTGCTGGCAAGGACACAGGGCAACCGGACCTGCTCATACTTTGCTTTGCTGGCAGGAGAGCAAAAAGGCACAACAACTTGGGCAAACAGTCGAGCTGTTTCTGAGAAAGGTAAGCATGCACTTACCACACATAACCTGCAGTCCCACTCTTCAGCTCTTTCCCCAAGAGAAGTGAAAGCTTACCTTCACACAAATACTTGTGGTCAATGTTTATGACAGCTTGACTGATAACTGCCAAAAACTACACACAACTGGCTATCAACTGATAATAGATAAATCGGCACAGCTGAATCTGAAATGCGTTATGCTAAGTGAAAGGAAATGGACTCAAAAGGCTACATCCTGAATGGGCTCATTTATATGACATTCTGGAAAAGGAAAATGGTAGGTACAGGAAACAAAACAGATCAGTGGTTGCTAGGGGTGGGGTAGGTGAAGAAGTTGACAACAACAGGGCACAGAGAATGTTCTGAATTGATAAAAATATTCTCTATAGTGACTGTGAGGTGGTAGTAACACAACTATATACATTTGGTAAAATCCAAAGAACTGCAATATTGTACTGTTGAGTTTCTACTTTTTTTTTTAAGACTTTTTTTTTTTAAAGATTTTATTTATTTATTTGACAGAGAGAGAGATCACAAGTAGGCAGAGAGACAGGCAGAGAGAGGAGGAAGCAGGCTCCCTGCTGAGCAGAGAGCCCGACGCGGGCCTCAATCCCAGGACCCTGAGATCATGACCTGAGCCGAAGGCAGAGGCTTAACCCACTGAGCCACTCAGGTACCCTAGTTTCTACTTTGTTTTAAAGATTTTATTTATTTATTTGACAAAGAAAGACACAGCGAGAGAGGGAACACAAGCCGGGTGAATGGGAGAGGGAGAAGCAGGCTTCCCGCCAAGCAGGAAGCCCAATCGTGGGGCTCGATCCCAGGACCCTGGGACCATGACCTGAGCCCAAGGCAGATGCTTAATGACTGAGCCACCCAGGCGCCCCTGAATTGTTAATTATACCGTAGTTAAAAAAAAAAAAAGCCACAAAAAACCAAGACACTTAATATGAAACTGGACTATTCTGACTACATCTCATTCTAGGGAAGCCCAGGTCCAAGACCTAATAAATTATATTTTCATAATTTTCTTTTTTTCTGAGTGTTAATACTATTATACAGCCATCTATGTAACAGAGGAAAGTGGAAGCTGATACTGAAGATCCTTAAACCACTAAAACTCACCACCAGTCTTCGTTCAGTTAAATAAAAGAGGGCGCCTGGGTGGCTCAGT
>PITA01034039.1:0-12070 GCA_004023965.1 Spilogale gracilis | reverse complement strand
AGGGGAACCCTCTTACACTGTTGGTGGGAATGTAAACTGGTGCAGCCACTTTGGAAAACAGTGTGGAGATTCCTTAAAAAATTAAAGATAGAGCTACCCTATGACCCTGCAATTGCACTACTGGGCATTTACCCCAAAGATACGGATGTAGTGGAAAGAAGGGCCATATGCACCCCAATGTTCATCGCAGCAATGGCCACAATCACCAAACTGTGGAAAGAGCCAAGGTGCCCATCAACAGATGAATGGATAAAGAAGATGTGGTACATATATACAATGGAATACTATGCCTCCATCAGAAAGGATGAATATCCAACTTTTGTAGCAACATGGACTGGACTGAAAGAGATTATGCTGAGTGAAATAAGCCAAGAAGAGAAAGTCAAGTATCGCATGGTCTCACTTACTTGCGGTGCATGAGGGGCAAACTGGAAGACAGTGGGAGAAGGAAAGCAAATGGGAACTAGGGTAATCTAGGGAGGGAAACGAAACAACAGAGACTTTGGACACAGAAATAAACTGAGGGACTTGGAGGGAGGGGGGTGGAGGGATGGGAGAGCCTGGTGGTGGATACTGGGGACACCTAAAGCGTGGAGTACTGGGTGTGGGGAATGGGGAATGAATCTTGAAACATTGGAAAAAAAAAACTTTAGTAACAATAAAAAAAATAAAAATAAAAATAAAAAAATAAAAATAAAGATAGCAAAACTTCTGGTAAGCTACTTGAACTCTTCTTGATCATTAGATAAGTTATATGTAAAATAAACAAAATTAATGTTCTTCATGAAGGTTTTTTTTATTTAAATATTGGAGATGGTTTTTGCACAGAGTCTGACAAAACGTCTTACAAATAATAGGCAGTGCCTCAATAATTGGTATTTGATGTTGTTGTTTTCACTATTATTTCCAAACATATTTTGTAATACTAATTTCTAAATACTAACAGATGTACCACCTTAACAATTTAAAGTAATCTTTAATATTTTGGCATAAATTTTGATCAATCTGTGTGTTTATTATGTAGTTATTATTCATCCTGTCTGCTAATCCTGGAGTGTTGTCAATCAACTGGAATTAATTTCCATCACTATATTTAGAAGCAAGCACAATCACAAGTTGGTCAGAACTGAAGGGGAGGTTCTGTTGGTGATGATTGGGATAATGAGAAAAAGTAGTTAATTTAAGTGTCCTCTATTATCTTTAGGTCTCCTGCAGGACAGAGACTATCAGGTGACCTGCAGATTGGGTGAACATACATTTCTGAAGACTTATGCATTACCAAATAGGATGTCCCTTCCCAATGACACCCAATTCCACCTTTTCTCCTTCTTGTTACTGGGGATCCCAGGAATGGAAACACTGCATGTCTGGATTGGCTTTCCCTTTTGTGCTGTGTACATGATTGCACTCTTAGGAAACCTCACGATTCTGTTTGTGATCCAGGCTGAGAGCAGCCTACACCAACCGATGTTCTACTTCCTGGCCATGTTGGCTAGTATTGATTTGGGTCTGTCCACAGCTACCATCCCCAAGATGCTCGGGATCTTCTGGTTAAACCTCAGAGAGATCATCTTTGAAGCCTGCCTTGTGCAGATGTTTTTCATTCATAGCTTCACACTTATGGAGTCAGCAGTCCTGTTGGCAATGGCTTATGACCGCTACGTGGCCATCTGCAACCCACTCCGATATAGCACCATCCTCACCAACAAGGCTGTTTCTGTGATTGGTGGGGGCGTGTTAGTGAGGGCATTTATTTTTGTGATCCCATTCGTGTTTCTTATTTTGCGATTGCCCTTCTGTGGGAATCATGTCATTCCCCACACCTACTGTGAACACATGGGTCTCGCTCGCCTCTCTTGTGCCAGCATCAAGGTCAACATCATCTATGGCTTATGTGCAATTTGTAATCTAGTCTTTGACATCATAGCCATTGCCCTGTCTTATGTTCAGATACTGCGTGCTGTTTTCCGTCTTCCTTCCCGTGAAGCCCGCCTCAAGTCCCTCAGCACATGTGGTTCCCATGTTTGTGTCATCCTTGCCTTCTATACACCAGCGCTCTTTTCCTTTATGACACATCGCTTTGGCCGAAATGTCCCCCGCTATATCCACATACTCCTGGCCAACCTTTATGTCGTCGTGCCACCAATGCTCAACCCTGTCATATATGGAGTCAGGACCAAGCAGATCTATGACCGTGTGAAGAAAATATTATTACAGCAACAAGGAAAGGAAAAAGACTGACGCCTAATACATGTGCAGTTCAATATGAAATTTTATGAAACAAATCAGAAAGATGCCTTCTCAAAGAAATTATTTTAACATATGTGTCTATATTGGCTCTATTCTGTATTTAAATGTACTTAATTTCCACATGCTTTTCAGACCACTTCCCAATATGCATTGTTGCATTGTCTTCATCTCTTAAAATTTGATTTAATAGGTCATGTCATTTTTCTCTATTCATCTAAATATCTGATTGAAATTTATATACCAAAGTTTTGAATGCATCCATTGCCACCAGATTAGTTGATAGTTCATGGAGTTTCTCTATTCTCTGAATATAATCACTTTATTGGTGTATATTTTCATAACTTCATGCTGCTGGGTATAAAATGATGACTATTCCACTTTCCCTGACTTTATAGAATTTATAGAGTTTAAAATTAGTCAGCAAACTCAACTTATAAGTATCTATCCTTTTTCTTTCAGGCTTTTAATATCTTTTTTTAAAAGATTTTATTTATTTATTTGTACAGAGAGGGATCACAAGTAGGCAGAGAGGCAGGCAGAGAGACAGGAGGAAGCAGGCTCCCCACTGAGCAGAGAGCCCAATGCAGACCTCGATCCCAAGACCCTGAGATCATGATCTGAGCTGAAGGCAGAGGCTTTAACCCACTGAGCCACCCAGGCACCCTAGGCTTTTAATATCTTGATAATTAAATTTACCTCCATTTACAAGTATCAAAGATTTTTTTTGCCTTTTTAAAAAGATTTTATTTGTTTATTTGGCAGAAGGCAAAAAAGGACAAGCAGGGGAGCAGCAGGCAGAGGGAGAAGCTGGCTCCCCGCTAAGCAATAAGCCCAATGCAGGGCTCGATCTCAGGACCTTGAGATCATGACCCAAACTAAAGGCAGATGTTTAACCAACTGAGCCACCTAGGTGCCCCTAACTCTTGCTCTTTTGAGGCAGATTACTTCTTCCTAAAGATGGCCCCCATATTATCCTTTGAAAGGTGCTCTTGACACCCTTCTTATTAGCGGTGGTAGGTAAGAAAGATGGTACAATTCACAGAAATCAGTTGCATTTCTATACACTAACAATGTAACTGAAGAAGGAAATTAAGGCATCAGTTCCATTTATAATAGCACCCAAACCCATAAGATACCTAGAAATAAATCTAACTAAAGAGTTGAAGGATCTATACTCTTTAAACTATAAAACACTTATGAAATAAATAGACGAAGACACAAAGAAATGGAAAAACATTCCATATTCATGGACTGGAAGAATATACATTATTAAAATGTCTATGCTGCCCAGAACAATCTACACTTTCAAGACAATACCTACCAAAAAACCATTGACATTTTTCACAGAGATGCAATAAACAATCCTAAGATTTGTATGGAACCAGAAAAGACCCTGAATCACCAGGAGAATGTTGAAAAAGAAAACCAAAGCTAGGGGGATCACAATGCCTGACTTCAAAACTGTGATCATCAAGACAACATAGATTTGGCACAGAAACAGACACATAGATCAATGGAACAAAACAGAAACCCCAGAAATGGACCCTCAACTTTATGGTCAACTAATCTTTAACAAAGCAGTCAACAACACCCAGTGGAAAAAAGACAGTCTGTTCAAAAAAAGAATGTCTATTTAAACCAGTCTTTCATATTTTAAATACACTACAAATTTCATGCACTTTTAACATAATTGTTCTTTTTTTAATTAAATCTCATATTTACTATCTTTTACTTCAACCGGAGATACAGATATTTCACAAAAATTTTCTTCATTAGAATTTTTTAATCGTGACTGGTAAGTTTCATTTGCTTTGCTTAGATTTTATACATAATTTTACAGTTATTTTTGCCATTATCCTACGTGCTTCTTATCAAATATTTGTATAAACCAGTATAGAACCTTACTGTTCTCTATTCATAAAGGATAAAAAAAAATTTTAGTCCCTTTGTGTACTTTCTGACTTACATACTCTTGTTGGTTTGATTTACTTCTCATAAACTATGAAACTTATGCACATAGGGTTATTGTTTTGAACAGTCAATATTCACTTAGATGTTTCCAAATATTCACTACTACTTCTGTCGTTATCCATTCCTTTTTGCATCTTTAAATTTTCCTGTGTAATGAAGAAATATTTCATGTCTGAAGAAATAAACTTAAATATTACCTGATGCAATTTTTGGTGGTGAGTTTTCTTTGCTTAAAAATAAACCTTTGTTTCATCTTCATTTTAAGGTTATTTAGAGAATATGGCATTATAAATTAACTAAGGATCTCCCAGCTTTATGGAAATATGATTGACAAAAACTGTCTACATTTAGCTTGTACAACATGTTTTTTTAAAGTGTACATGTTATGATTTTATATATATGTTACAAAATGATTACATGACCAATTGTATTAGCTCATCCATCACTTCACATAGTTACCTTCTATGTTTTTGTGGTGAGAAAACTTAAGATTTACTCTAACAAATTTTAAGAATACAATATAGTAGTATTAACTACAATTGTCATGTTGTGCATTAGATCCCCAGCACTTATTCATCTTATAGCTGAAAGATTGTACCCATTACGAATATTTCTTCTCTTTCCCCCACTCCCTAGCCACTGTTCTACTCTCTGGTTCTAGGAGATTGACTTTTTTAGATTCCATATAAAAATTAGATCATGTAGTATTTGTCTTTGTGTCTGGCTTACTCCACTTAGCATAAACCCTCTTGGAAAGTTTTCCTTCTTTTTAAGACTCAGTAATAGTCCATTATTTACATATATGACATTTTCTTTATCTATTCATTTGTCAATGGTTACTTAGGTTGTGTCCTTATTTGGGCTACCATGACTAATGATCCAGTGAAGTGTATCTATTTCTTTGAGCTACTGATTTTATTCCTTAAGAAATTTACCAAGAAATGGAGTTACAGGATGATACAGTAGTTTTATTTTTATCTTTTTAAAAAATATTTTATTTATTTATTTCACAGAGAGAGGAGATCACAAGTAGGCAGAGAGGCAGGCAGAGAGAGAGGAGGAAGCAGGCGCCCTGCCAAGCAGACAGCCCGATGTGGGCCTTGATTCCCAAGGAGTACATGTACTGAGGACCCTGAGATCATGACCTGAGCTGAAGGCAGAGGCTTTAACCCACTAACCCACCCACACACCCCTATTTTTATCTTTTTTTGAAGAAACTTCATACTTTTCTCTATAATGCCTGTACCAAAGCTATTCTAGTAAAGAGATTAAGTCTATTTTTTTCACAATAGTAAAAATAGTATTTAATTCTTAACTGACATTTATGTTGTCTTTAAAACTTTATATCTGACCAGGTTGTCTTTTCTTTTTTAGTTTATAATTTCTTGTTTATATCTCCTTTTATTTTCCCTTTATCTTTGATCAATTGAAATATTAATGCATCTGGTGAGGTGTAACTTTATATTATAGGCTGATAATTACTTCAAACTTTTGACGTAAATATTTATAGTTATTTTTTTAATTAGAAAGTTGTCGTCCATATTTTTAACCCTGTTTACTCTCTATTGTTAAGAGTTTCTTATGCTTTGCTTCCCTTTCTTTATTCTCCCTCCCCATATGTTTATCTGTTTGTTTCTTAAATTCCACATATGAATGAAAACTATGGTATTTGTGTTTCTCTGACTGACTTATCTAGCTTAGCATAATACAGTCTAGCTCCATCCACATCACTGCAAATAACAAGATTTCACTCTTCTGATGGCTAAGTAATATTCCATTGTGTGTGTGTGTGTGTGTGTGTGTGTGTGTGTGTGTGTGTGTATACCTCTTCTTTATTCATTTATCAGTCGAGGGACATTTGTCCTCTTTCCATAATTTGGATAATTTGGTTACTGTTGATAATGCTTCTATCAACATCAGGATACATATACTTCTTGGGAATCAATATTTTTGTATCATTTGTACAAATCAATTTTTGTATCAATATTGAGTAGTGGAATTGCTGGCTTGTAGAGTAGTTCCCCTTCTTCTGCATCCTCACCAACATCTGTTGTTTCCTGGTTGTTAATTTTAGCCATTCTGACCACTCTGAGGTGGTATCTCACCACAGTTTTGATTTGTATTTCTCTGATGATAGGTGATGTTGAGCATCTTTTCATGCATCTGTTAGCCATCTGAATATCTTCTTTGAAAAAATGTCTGTTCATGTCTTCTGCCCATTTCTTAACTGGATTATTTGTGTTTTGGGTGTTGAGTTTGATAGGTTCCTCATAGATTTTGGATACTAACGCTTCTTTATTCATGTCATTTGCAAATATCTTCTCCCATTCCAAAAGTTACCTTTTAATTATGTTGATTGTTTCCTTCATGGTACAGAATATTTTTATCTTGATGAAGTCCCAATAGTTCATTTTTGCTTTTGTTTCCTGTGCCTCCAGAGACATGGCTAGAAAGAATTTGCTGGGATGCCTGGGTGGCTCAGTGGGTTAAGCCTCTGCCTTCAGCTCAGGTCATGATCTCAGGGTCCTGGGATCGAGGCCTGCATAAGGTTCTCTCCTCAGCAGGGAGCCTGCTTCCTCCTGTCTCTCTGCCTGCCTCTCTGCCAACTTGTGATTTCTCTCTCTCTGTCAAATAAATAAATAAAATCTTTAGAGTAATAAAAAAAGAAAGAAGAGAAAGAATTTGCTGCAGCTGAGTTCAAAGAGCTAGCTGCCTGTGTTCTCATCTAAGATTTTGATGGTTTCCTGTCTTATATTCAGTTCTTTCATCCATTTTGAATTCATTTTTGTGTATGGGGCAAGAAAGTGCCATTCTTAGCATGTTGCTATCCAATTTTCCCAAAACCATTTTTGAAAAGACTGTCTTTTTTCCACTGGACATTCTTTCCTGCTTTGTTAAAGATTAGTTGTCCATATAGTTATGGGCCCATTTCTGGGTTTTCTATTCTGTTCCATTGATCTATGTGTCTGTTTTTGTGCCAGTGCCATACTATCTTGATGATTACAGCTTTCTAATATAGCCTGAAGTTCAGAATTGTGATGCCTTTGGCTTTGCTTTTCTTTTTCAATGCATTATCTTGATGATAAATGATCACATGTCCCTTTCAGTAAGACCAGTGTATATTTGGCAGTTCAGTAGGATCCTCCTTCGAGGAAAGACAACCTCCACTTCTGTGGGCTCCAGGTTTCAGAGTTGTCTTAAGATTAAATTCAGGAAACACAGTGTGACATCAAAAGTTCCTGAAATCATTCCTGATCTGCAGAAAGTAGCCCAAACAGAACATTTCCTGGTTTCCTAGGTTCTCCTCAGGAAATTAATTTTCACAGCCAGGATGTGGATAATGTTTTTAGGGACTCTAGGGCAGAGTTAAGGGCTGGTTGAATAGTCATAATAAATTTACTCTAACATTCTATGTTCCCTAAGTCTTTGGAAACTTTCTTCAGGAAAATTCTGGCATTTCATTTCATTTACTGAAAACCATCTTTGAGTATAGGTATCAGTCAACTATGCAGCTCTTGGAACCATTCCCAAATACAGTGAGTCCAGAATCTCTATTTAAGGTCTTCATATTTGGGCACCTGGGTGGCTCAGTCATTAAGCATCTGCCTTTGGCTCTGGTCATGATCCCAGAGTGCCTGGATTGAGCCCCACATTGGACTTCCTGCTTAAGAAGGGAGAAGGGAGAAGTCTGCTTCTCCTTCTCTCACTCCTCCTGCTTGTGTTGCCGCTCTAGTTGTATTTTGCTCTGCCAAACAAATAAATAAAATGTTTAAAATATATATATCCTATTGGATTAATTTTACTTATTTTTAGCTTTCATAACATGGTTAAGAGAAAATCTTAATTTTATAGGTGACCCACATTTTATTCCTACTAGACACCACTATTCTCAGAAACCATACAGAGTGATAGGAATTTTTATGGCATAGATCACCAGTCCATTTTAAGCCAGTTACCTCAGGGGAAGTATTACATTTTCTTTGAACAGGGGGAGACAACGCATCTCATACAAGAAAAGAAGAGCTGCTTCTAATGTAAAGGGGATACAGCAGAACTCAGGATTTGCTTCATTGAAGTCTACTCACATAATGCCATTCCAATTTTAGAGTTTGATTTTTTTTCTAATAAATTACCTAGCAGAAGATTAGGAGTTTTTTGGTTTTTGGTTTTGGTTTTTTGTTTTGTTTTGTTTTGTTTTTTTAGCATAGTCTAACATGCTTTATTTCTTTGCCTGGGACTTGAGCTAGATATTTAAAGCCCTGAGCTCATTGACTCATTATTTATTTTATCCTGCTTCTCCAGCTTGTTTATCACAGAAAGAACAAATCTATACTCTACTTATTCTTACTAAAATATTTAGCAGAAAAACTTAGACACTAAAAGCCTTGCCTTCTTTAAGCACTTGGTTATAGAAGATAATGATAAATGTTTGTCACACCATTCTACATACCACCAATATCCCCTTCGCCAATAACAGCAGAGACCCTAATTTTCTTAAGGCTGATCAGGTAAGGAACTAATTCCAAGTTCCATTCCTGTTACCCAGGAAGCTCTTCTGTTATCTATACTTATGTCAGTTAGTGTTCAGAACTACTATGAGTATTAAGGAATAAATAATTTATTATAGGAATAGGATACAATTGTGGGAGAAATTAGGGAAAAAGAAAGAGTCAAAAACAAATTTCTAGCCAGAGTCGGCCTGCATAAATGAGTTGGTATTTGCAGACCAGGTACTCTCAGCTTCTGGGGCGGTTCATAAAGAAAATGAGTGTAGAAATTTAAGGAAGATGGCTTGTTATTCCTTGCTGTTGCCTCTGTGTTTGCAGTAAAATATCTGGTGCATTTGTGATCGCTCTTGATAAGCAGATAGTAGCCATGGAGAGCTGTGTGTTGCTGAAAGACATGGGGAGAAATGAGAATCCTCTAGTATCGCTGTGTTTCTCTGTCTCTGTAAATAATATCTACCTACAGAACATAGTAGTTGCTGTTTCATATTAGCTCCCACAGCGTATGCATTTCTGATGTGACCAACTCTAAACTAGAAACTTACAGGGAAGAGAATTCTGGGAAACAGAACAAAGTCATAGTGCAGTCTCACCAAGGCACATTTTATTACCTGTGCTTGTCCAAGTGAGGAGCATAATTAATTTTCAGCTAATACTTTCAAGAATTAAAAACACAGTTTGATTAATTTATAGTAAATGAAAAAAATAACAAAAGAACTCAAAATTCCATCAGATTAATTTTAAGTACAATAAAATGACAGCCTGTTATTATGTTTTTTTACAAATTGGTTTAAAGAACAGAGGGAGAGTGAGAAAAGCATAGGTGGATAATCAGCTTTAAAAGTTATTAAAATATATTATAATTTTGGAGTGATGGAAAATCTTGTGATATTGGTTCAAGAACAGACAAACCAACTATATAAATGAAAAGCAGATTCTTGTACAAGCTGAAATTTAATATGAAGAAAGAATAAATGAAAATCAGTTCTGAAGTGATGAGGCATAAGTCATTTATGTTATTAAACAGGTTAGAAATAGAAACAGAAAGGTATTTCATTTTCTTATATCTCACCTCAAAATAAATTGCAGTTAGATTAGAATTAAAAGTAAAACTTGGCATACACACACCCCAATAACAACATATTTGTTGGGATGTTGATATATAATAAAGCTATGCAGAAGCCCTAAGATGCAAAGTGATAAAATCATGTGTTATAGGTAATACAATCAGTATCGATTGCATTTAAAAATTTAATATGCCATATGAAAATAAGGTGTTAAATATGAAGGACTTATAGAAAAGAGTTAATATGTCAAATGTAATAAAAAAAACTCATGCTATGAGACTTTTAAGAAGCTAGGCAGAAACATGGAGAGGAGGTAGGGAAATCAGTAAATAAACACCAAAAAATAAAAAAGAACATGACCTATTCAATCAGTAACCTACTATCTGACGATCCTACCTTTTTTAAGTGTAGACCCTTAGAAATTTTTCAAATAAGCACAATAATGATTGATAGAGATGTCATAGTATTGATTCTGAATTAAAAATAAATATATATTCAAATTATGAGAAAATGCAGAGGAAATATTCTACTACATTTAAAAAGGAATACTATATCCCATAAATATCAATATAGACTTATTTCTAAATTTAATAGTAAGTGAAACAATTGTCTGTTTAATGATATACAATGCATTACCATTTACATGAAATAAAAAAAAAAATTATACTCCCAACCCCCTTAGAAATTACTAAATTCAAGAAAATCACATTAGACTATAAGAGAGATTACAAGCAAGTAGTGGTCATTCCTGTCTCTGAGAATAAGACAAAACTGGAACTGGACTGGGTAAGACTCACAGGTCATTTCAAATTAAACGTCTCATGTATTTGATTAAGAATAACATCCAATATAAATGAGGCACAGTAATAATAGTTTGGGGTTTTTTTGTTTTTTTTTTTAAGATTTTATTTATTTATTTGACAGAGAGATCACAAGTAGGCAGAGAGAGAGGAAGAAGCAGGCTCCCTGCTCAGCAGACAGCCTGATGGGGCCTCGATCCCAGGACCCTGAGATCATGACCTGAGCCGAAGGCAGAAGCTTTAACCCACTGAGCCACCCAGGCGCCCAATAATAATAGTTTTTAATTCCATGTTGTGGCAACAAAGGCATTTGTTGTATATTTCCTTGTATTTGTCAAATGGAAGGAAAGTAGGCCTTGAAAATCAGGGGAAGAAAACAATCACTGTGAATGTAATGATGGGAAGGGTCATTGCTTGGACTGTTCACTCTCACACAGAATGAAATAATACAAACAGTTCTTGCTTCTAAGGAATTAGTTCTTGAACTCAAAATATTTTGAAGATTGTTCAAATCATATAATCAATAATGGCCCAAGATCAAATGCACTGGATTATAATTTGGCAAAACTAAATTTAACAGAGAAAAATCTTTGAAAAGAGTCCACACTTTCCTTGCTAGGTCAAATGTTTGGTAAACAAAGGCAAGAATACCTACTTTTGGGGCACCTGGGTGGCTCAGTTGGTTGAGTGACTGCCTTCGGCTCAGGTTATAATCCCGGAGACCCGGGATTGAGCCTCACATCGGGCTCTCTGCTCGGCGGGAAATTTGCTTCTCCCTCTCTGACTACCCCTGCTTGTGTTCCCTCTCTGGCTGTGTTTCTCTCTGTCAAATAAATAACTCTTTAAAAAGAAATACAAAAGAATACCTACTTTTTAGCAAAGAAATGAAGCACTCGCTCTCGAATCTGTTTGGTCCTTACACCATAAATGATGGGGTTGAGTGAAGGTGGGATGACCAAATAGAGGTTGGCAACAAGAATATGAATGTAACGTGGTATGTTGTGTCCAAATCGGTGGGTGAGGAAGGAGAACACTGAGGGGATATAGAAAACACAGATGACCCCAACATGAGAGCCACACGTGCTGAGCGCTTTTAGCCGAGCGTCCTGTGATGGGAGGCGGAAGACAGCTCGCAGAATGTAGACATAGGAGATGCCAATAAGGACCAGGTTCAGCAGAAAGAGAGCGACCACGAAGAGCCCATAGATGGCATTGATACGGATGTTTCCACAGGACAGTTTTGCGATGCCCATGTGCTCACAGTAGGAGTGAGGTATTACATGAGCCTGACAAAAGGGTAGGCGGTAGATGAGATAGACTGTGGGAAGTGTAAACAGAACAGGACGAGACACAATGCACACACTGATGCCCACCAGCACCCGGGATGTCAAGATGGTCGTATAGTGGAGGGGAGCACAGATGGCCACATAGCGGTCAAAGGCCATGGCCAGCAAGACCTCAGCCTCCATGCCAGTGA
>PITA01034038.1:0-12050 GCA_004023965.1 Spilogale gracilis | reverse complement strand
TCTGATAAGGAATTCTAGCTTAAATTAGGAAATAGAAGTGAAATAAATAGTACAATAAGTAAGTTGGCAACATCACTCCAGATAAATTAAAGAAAGATATAAAGACTAGATTTTGAAATGTCTCTCAGGAAGTACTACATTTGACCAGAAAAGAAAAAGTAAATTTTAAACTAGTGAATCCACAGTGAATGAGGAAAAGATATTATCTGTATGAATGATTTAAAGAGCATCAGGAACAATTTGCAACTAATATATTATGGAGACAATGGCTAGGATTATGATATCACTGGAATAATTGCTATGTACTCATGAATTTCTCAACCAAATTAGAGAATTTTTAAAGGAAAATATAGATTTGAGTATAACAAATAAATATTATATTGGATATTTGCATATATTAAAAAGGCAACATCTATTTCTAATTTTAGTCACTAATTATATTTAACTTTAGACATTCTAGTTTTTTTCCCATTTATTGTCAATCATAAAGAATAAATGAGGGGCACCTGGGTGGCTCAGTCGTTAAGCATCTGCTCAGTTCAAGATTCCAGAGTCCTGGGATCAAGCCCCGCATGGGATCCAACTTCTTGCTCAGCAAGAAGCCTGCTTCCCCATCTCCCACTCCCCCTGCTGTGTTCCCTCTCTAGCTGGGTTCTCTCTGTCAAATAAATAAATAAAATATTTTTAAAAAGAGGAAATGAGACCCTACCTGGCATGCCAATATCTTGATGCAGAGGCGGAAGAGAGTATCACAGTGCTTGTCAAAATCCAGGTTCAAAACCAACCCTTCTAAAAATGTAGTGAATGGAATAGAATACAATATAAAAAGAAAGTATCTGAATGCATCCCAAGTAGTAAGGGTGAGTGTGTGTGTGTGTGTGTGTGTGTGTGTGTGTGTGTGCATGTGTGTGGGTGCATGCACACATACATGCATGTGTGTGGGATCATATGTAAAAAGAACTTAGTTTTTCATGTGGATCATTCAAAGCATGGTGAAAGCTACTGCTATATGGACTTAAAAAAACACCCTGTGGTGGCAGATATCCTTGGTTTGAACCCTGGATCTGCCAATATCAAGTATGTTGCATTGGCATGTTATCTGAAATCGGTAAAATTACTGAAAAATCAAATAAGATCATAATTCATAACATGTTCACAGAGTTGCTGTGATGGATGAATGAGTACATATATGTGGAAGGGTTATAATGGTGCCTAGATCATATTAAGTGCAATGAATCAAGTCAGGGGTATCCTCTCCATACAACATGTAATAAAAAGTACTTAATATTCAGCAGTCATTAGTATATCAAGCTTTTTTACTGTAGATGCCAGAAAAATCCCTACCTTTAATAATGTAGCTGCTAAAGGAGAACGGGACTCTGAAAATAAATCTTTAGACAGTTATATAAACCACAGGACTACAGAGAGAAAGGGTTATATAGCCTCACTGGCCAGAGCTCTTGGATTTAAAGGCCTTTATTCCTTTCATTTTTCTTAGTCTCCATGGAGGCAGACTTCTAATCCAACTGGTCTGTCATTTCTATTAAAGTATTTGAAAAATCCTCTTTGGTTCCAGAAAGATTTTATTGGAGATCAGTTGAAAGTTGAAGTAATTTAATGTGTGATCAGCAGTACCAGACTTTTATTCATTGATTTTTCAGACTTTGTAATATCTAGTTCAGTAGCTTTGGAAAAGTTATCAAACCACAATCATTTCTGTTTGTAAAGAAAGAAAAAAGAAAAACAATTGTGATTTTTTTCAAAATTTATGCTTGTTTATTTAATGCTTAATTTAACAAAACATAAACTTCAATTAAGAGGTAACAACTATTACAGGTGTTACATGTACTATTTTACACTTTTTTATAACAATACCCATTTTCTCCACAATAATGCTGATTAAGTTGAAATATTTTCTCTGCTGCCTTTCTAGTGCCCTTTGGACCTTGCAATTGATACTTTGTGTCTTACTGTCTTCTAACCGCTCTTTACTCAGATATAATTCAAACATCATTTCCTTTCCCCTTACCATATCAACTGTACCTTTCTTACCCACTTTTACTAAAAGGTCAGTCTCAGACTAAATTTTAAAGCATTCCATTCAAAATACATAATAAACACATCAGCATTTTAAATAAAATGATAAATCAGTTACTTGAATTATTGTTTTGGAAAGAAGAGTAAGAAAATAATATCTAAGAAATATATTTTTTGAATACTTCTTATGGGCATTACATTACTACCTACAAAGTAAATATGAATAAAGATAAGAAAACATTTATTGTAAAACTATTACAGAGTAACTATACTTGTGCTGTTTTCAGGTGATTATTTTTCTTTTTTATGTATGTTTTATATACATATAATTTAAAAACATAAATATCTAAAAACCCTCCAATTTGGATAATGTTCTGAAAACTTAGCAATGACATCATGATCATGAATATTAACATATTTTAACAGATAACTTTCTTTGAAAATAAATTCTTTGAAATCTAAAAAAAATACCTTCAAATGTACAATCCATTCAAATTTACTTTCACACAGTAGACTTTATATGTGTAATAAATAGATTATTTAAATGTTATTCCACTGGGGTAATGAGCACACATTGGAGAGCCTAGGGAGACATCTTTGTACTTTTGTTGTGATCAGTAAGTTCCTTCTGTTCTTCAGCTTCCTCAACAATAGAATAATGATAGAAAAGTTACCAAGCCTAGTGGACAGCAAGGAAGACCAAAAGTGTTACTATACCCAAATCACTTAGAACAAGGCCAGATATGTGAGCCATAAATGTTACTTATTTTTTATCAGTTATTTTAGAGATCAGCATTACAAAATACTAAGAACTCAGAATTGAAAACATTTTCATAACTTTATGTTATCTATAAAATTCCCTTTTCTTGGGAAGGAAATTTGACAATTTTAGTTTAATTTATTCCAGAATCTTATATTTAATGTATTGCCAAAGGTTTTATTATAAAGTGGGTAATGTTTCTATACTACATATGAATTATGGAAAGAGATTAAGGCTATAATTCTGAAACTTAACTATGCAAAAATATCATTGAAACATATGCCATTTTCTACCCCTGTAATCTCTGAATTCAAATTCTGAATGAATGTTCACATTAACCAAATGTTATGGAGATTTTGGTGCAGGTAGACCTGGTGAAACACAGTATGATTAAAAAAACCATTTCCCTCAAAGACTGTCCCAAAAATTCCTACATATGTTGAATACTATATAGATTTATTTGATTTCACATGTGAACTCAAGCAGTAAACATTCTAAATGGCTGTTCTTCAGTTTTAAAAATATTATTAAGGAAACTGAATACTCAAGAAAAATGCAGATCAGATAAATTTTTTTTTAGTTTATTTTTGTCAATAGATACTTCCAGTTGCAAGGTTAAAGAAAGAAAAATAATGATAAAATAAAGAAAGCACGTACAGAATATTATCTGTACAGATATTATATCTGTACAGAATTATATCTGCTTAAAAATGATAACTGCCTATGTTTTCAGTTGTACAAAAATATATATTTAAAAAAAGGAGTTAAGACTAATGAAGTGGAACAAAGAAGTTTACAAGTGAGCTGTCCGGATAATTTTATAATTTTGTCTCGTGGAATATTGGGACGGGGTAAAGGGTAATCTATATTAAAATCTTAACTGAAATTCAACTGATTAAATTCCTAGTGTTGCAAATTGGCTATATTTTCATGGATTGTAGAAACATGCCTAATAGAACATTCTTAATGGGTAATACACATTCATTAACAAACAGCTGAAGCAGCATAAACCAAAAAAATGGTTGTAGGGTATTGAGAGAATAAGAAAAAAAGTCCTACAACTAAGAAATGAGCAAACTATGTTTTGTCTCACTACAGCTTGAAAAAAATCACTCGTGATGGTCTCTTTAAAATTAGAATATACTGCCTGGTACTCCGCTTACTGTCTCTGTGCGACACCATTTCCTGCCTTCATGCTTGTCGGCCCTATTGGATACTACTGACAGGGGATGAAATCCTGTTATTCCAATTTCAGACACAGATGTGGCTTTCTCATTTGCTTCTTCAATGTGTTAATTTTGCCTCCACACTGGTATTTCACACACCTGGCACCTCTCACTACTAAACCCTAGACTTCCTATGTAAAATCCACCATAAATTCATTCATTTTTAAGAATGTATGAATTTAAAATGCAAAGCTTTCTTTTTCTTAAAATTAGCTGCTTATATATGTATCCTTGAACCTCCCCCCTACCCTGCCACCATCCTACTTTATTTGCTAGCAATTTTTAAATTTGAGGTGTATAGTTGATATTAATTAAATTTTATTTTGAATAAAAATATTTTAACAAAGCAATGCTATATATTAAAGGAATAAAAAGAAGGAAATATACGTAAATATCATTGAATGATTAAAATGGGAATTGCCAGAGTAATATTTGAGTAAAAGAAAATACATATTTAGGGTGCCTGGGTGGCTCAGTGGGTTAAAGCCTCTGCCTTCAGCTCAAATCATAATCTCAGGATCCTGGGATTGAGGCTGGCATGAGGCTCTCTGCTCAGCAGGGAGCATATTTCCTCCGCTCTCTCTGCATTCCTCTCTTCTACTTGTGATCTCTCTCTCTCTGTCAAATAAATAAATAAAATCTTTTAAAAGTACATATTTAAAAGAAGAATCATGTATTAGTAGCACAGCATTCTAATCCATGAATTGTACTTTCTTTTTTTTGTCTCACAAAAAACTTTCTCCCCTCTTCCTTGCCTGTTTTGACACAAGAAAACAGACATCTTATGCTGTGCAGTTTCCAAAGATAATTATAAGTTAAGAAGGCAAAATCATGCATTTTTCTCTGATAAGAACAAGTAGCTAGTTATGGCCCACTTGCAGAGATCATTTTCAGTATATCCATGTCACAACAGAATGAGATGGCAGAAACCCAAAACCTTCAGACTCAGTGGTAGAGGACAAGGATAAATGTACCTCATTTTCAAATTAGAACCAGGTTAGATTATTTGTGATTGATAGCTAATGCTCATTGACATAAGGAATATGTGGATTGAAATTGTTTTAAAGTAGCTGTGTATTTTGATAAAAATTACATTCTAAATTATATAGTAATTAATTTTGTTACTACATTTATAATATTTGAATTTTGTAGAGAGGAATAGTTTAATGGCCCACGTTCCAAAAACATTGAGTTTATCTGGTTATACTATAGAAATATTTAGCTTATTAACTTACACTTGTACACAAAGTGTTGTCAGTTAGTGGCAAGGGCATATATTAGGTACACAACCCAGGAAGAATAAATTAACTTTATCTAAACAAGAATTTGGATACAGTATAGAAAATATCGTACATGATCATAGACTCACCAATAGTCTTGAAAATTCACCACTCAAAACTCTTCTTTCAATTTCATTAACTAAATGATTATTTCTCTCATTATATACTGTATAGTTTTCTAGATATTGGAGACACAGAAATAAAAAGCCTTGATGCCTGCTTTCATAACATTTTGACTATTAAACAGATACATAAATAAACATAATGTAGTAAAAATATGAAAATTAATGCTACTAGTAAATTATTATGGGTTCTAAAGTGAAGTATGGATAAGATACCTTGAACTTTAGAGGCAAGGTCAGCCTATTCTGATGGGGTATAAGGGGAGGTACAGACAAAAATGTATAGGGAAAGATGATGCTCAAAATGGGAATGCCAGAATGAAATGAAGACTAAAATCTTGTGCTATTTTAAGGAATCCTATCATTAGAACGAAAAAAATCCATGTTTTAAAACTTGCTAGGACAACTGTTACAAATTGGGTTAAGCAAATAAATTTGGGTATTTAAAAATATAATCTGGAGCCCATCTGCAGCAGTTCATGATTCTACCAAAATGAATATGATTCAAAAGGCCATTCACAAAAATCAGGGCTCATTTTTTTCTGGATTGAGAATGACTGATTTCTTGCTGTCCCCATACCTAAAACAATTCTTCCAATACCCAATTCTGCTCTTATTTACTAAGCGTTGTCAGAAGAAAACTTGTTCAGCAAAATATGTATTCAGCTATTGCGACAAGTGGAATTTCATTAAATATCATTTTAATGTGAGAATAAAAGTAAAATGACTGATTAAAAAACAAACACCTTCTTGTTTTGGGTGACAAGGTGTTCACTAGTAATCTATAAGAAAGTAATATAAGTAAAAAGATAAGTGGTGATAAAAGTTTGAAAAGCAAAATAAATAGGAAGTGGAACAATTGCATGAAGGTCAATAATGTGGCGATACTAGACTGAAAAAGATGTTAGTTTTCTATTTTATTTTACCTTATTGATAAGGATCATTATTAATAAGTAAGCAAATTAATTCACAAAGTATGTATACTACAGCAGCCGCCTGAAAATCATGGTCCTAGGTAATATGGAGACATACATGAATCATCTTTTTTTTTAAATAAGATTTTATTTATTTAGTTATTTAGTTATTTGACAGAAGAGGTGGGGCACAGGCATGGGGAGCAGGAGAAGGAGAAGCAGGCTCTCTAATGAACAAGGAGCCTGATGTGGAACTCCATCCCAGGACCCTGGTATCATAACCTAGCTGGAAGGCAGTCGCTTCATTAACTGAGCACCAAGGTTCCTTGAGGAATCATCTTCTTAATCAGAAAATTAGCCAATAAAAAAAATATACAATTCAAGATGAAAATGATTCAGGAACCATTGTGGTAGAGATGGAGAATAATCCTGAAGAAATCAGTCAGGTTTATTCAGTAAGCACAGTCTACCTACCAAAACTAGGACATTGCAAGAAAGAAGTGAATGTCACGTGGTTGCTGAAACTTTGATTCCTGAGTTTTTAAGTTGTAACTCTTTATTTCTAAGCAGAAATTAATAATAGAACAATAAAAATCACTATTATGAACACTATGTACTACTATGAGATATAGAGAAAAGGATGATTGAGCAGTTATTACCAGGTGATGAAAATTAAAGTGTTAGACTCAAGGACAGTTTCGTCAGCCTCAGTAAGATAATAGATTACATATTCACCAAAAATGAGAATTAAAAAGAGAAAAATATGAAAAAAAAGTTATTGGTGGAAAGTACCTCAAAACAAAACACAACCACAACAGTAGATGTCATGTGAATTGGCCAGGAAATAGCATATTTAAATAAAATTGTCCTGAAGAAAGTCTTTTTATTCTGAGATGTTGAGTAAAAAGTTATCTTTTATTAGCTATATAAAATACATTTCATTCAGAATATTTACTTAAGTAACAAGTAGACATTTCAAAAAAACTCAATATATAATTTATTTAAATTAGTGATGTAACACTTAAATGCATGAGAAAAAGAAATCATAAATATTTTATGACTCAACTAGTTCATATTAGGTAGTACTTGGGGGGAGTTTCTAAAATACTAAACAATGGCAAGAGGAAAATCAATCAAGATTCCCTTGCTAATCTTTCTGTAATACAATTGTAAAATATTGGAAATCCACTTATATGTGACTATGAAGCATTTGGGGAAAATATAAATAAAAAACCTTTAACCTCAAATGTGTGTGTGTGTGTGTGTGTGTGTGTGTGTGTGTGTGTGTGTGTATTCTAAACAGTCAATTGCCATGAATCTGATCAACATGATTAGGTTATAAAGGTGTTTTGTTGTTGTTGTTGTTGTAAAGGGTAAGATTATATTTGAATATAAGAATCATCAGAAAAATCTATTCTATTTTAAATTATGTATTAAAATATAGGGAGTGCGTATTAAACAAATAGAACACATAACCATTAGTGCAGTTAAAACTTAAGTTGACATCTTACAGAGGACAAAATGAAATCATTTTCAAGAATCAAATTAACTAATGCAATATCCATACAGATACTAGAGGAGAATTTTCTTAGCTAAGCTGTTTGGAAAGCAAAGCAAACATTAAACACACTTTTCTAGCATGTGCCTATACTTTAGGCTAACCCACTCAGCATAATTGGTGTATATTTAACTGACTTCAACATCCTTCAACATATTCTCCCAGAAAGAGGATGCCATCAAAGAGAAGGTGAGAGATGACAAACCATACAACTTTATCAATCAAGGGCTAGTCAGGAGACAAAAGCCACCACCATAGTATTTTGTATAGAGGAAATTTAATATAAGTGACTGTTAACAAAGTATACATTTTTTAACTTAAGTAACAGAATGAATAAAAGTACCATCCTTATGTAACAGCTACCCCTCCAGAGATGAAGGAATAAGAGAAGATGCTAGGATTATTAAAATTTTGAAATTTAGAGGAGGACTCTGAGAAGCTGAAACTCAGGCTTTTGACTTAAGGATGGTCCTCAGCTCACCAGAAGCCATCCCCTGGGGTTAAGAGCCCCACCCCTGAGGAAGAGGTATCCGCTACTTGCTGCTTATGTATCTCAAAAAGTACAACAAGGCTATTTTTGTCGATGTTGGGAAAAGTTCAAAGAATCTAGCTCTGCTCCAGGAAGGTAGTGCTTCTGCCAAGATCAACAAATGATGTTGGGGTGATGCTTCCGGAAACTCAACTGCAAGCCCCAAATAGTCCATCTGCCACCACCTACTGAAAGGGTCTAAGGAGGAGCAGGCAGGGAAGAATATGGAAGAGTGTGTTGGGAGCTGAGAGAAAATAATTTAATAACCTGTCTAGCATTGAATCCCATGTCAAAGGATTAAAAGAAGTTATTGAGGTAAATGTAAATAAATTTCACTTAAAAACATAAAGCAGGAAATTTATTCTTCATTGGAATCAAGCCTAGATTTAAACTAATCCAGTAGCAGTTTGACCAATGAGTATAAATAGTGACAACAACAGCAAAATCAAAATGTTATCATACTATCATACACTTCAAACACTGAAGAATTTTAGGAAACATTTTTCAAAGGTGAAAATATTTCAAAGGATCATTATATAACTTGCCCAAGATCATAACAAAGATTACTGATGGGAAGAAAATTGGAACTCAATTTCTTGACTCTTGTTTTCTATTTATTAGAATACAAGGCTTCTCTGCTCATTTGCAAATAGGTAACATTTGCAGCAAAAAACATTTTTAACAGCTTTATTTTTGATATGAGGAAAGTGATGAGGTCTTAAATGACTATAAAATCATAAATAAGCCAGTACTATCTTTCCATCTTAGACTACTACTTTCCCTGTAATTTATACTATCTCTTCTACTACTATTGTAAATCTGATTCAAACATGGTAACAGTAACAAAGCTAATGTTAATTAGTATTTTCTTAATGTCTATAGATTGAATATTTAAATAAATATTTAGACATTAAATGTATTTAGGTAATTATAAATGTGCCATATGCCTTCAGAATATATCACTGAGATATTGTAAAACCTAATAAATTTCTCCTAGAACCAAGATGTAGAATTTGTAGAAGTAACAGACAGTACAGAAAATCAATAATCTACCAATATTCTTTATTAGTTATCCACTGCTGCTACAAATTATCTCCAAGCTAAATGTCTGAAAACAACAGAAACAAACTGTGACAGTTTCTGTTACTCAGGCATCAGATCTAGCTTATTGAGGTCCTCTAGCTTAAGGTCTGTCACAAGGCTGTAATTAAGCTGTTCATTGGGCTTCAAACACCTCAGGGTTTGACTAGAGGGAATTCATCCCCTAGTTCATGTGACTCGGGAAACTGTAAATCTTCGGTGCCTGTTGATTGGCCTGAGAGGACCCACTTCCAATTCACTCATGTGACTGTCACTAAGCCCTAGGTTCTCACTGGCTGTTGGCCATACACCTTCCTCTTCTGCTATGTGGGCCTCTCCATAGGGACACTTAAAATAGGTAGCTTGCTTCTCCCAGAAGGAGGATACCATCAAAGAGAAGGTGAGAGATGACAAAAAGACAGAGATCACATTCATTTTGTAACTTAATCTTGGATGTGACATTCAATCACTTTTGTTGTATCCATTCATTAGAAGTCAGTTGCTAGAACTAGCCCATACCCAAGGGAAAAGGCTGGTTATACAAAGGCACACATACCAAGTGGTGGAGTTCATTTGTAGATGTTTTAGAGGCTGTTGACCACAAGCTCTATTTCCAGTGCTCAAAAAGAAACAAAGTGCAGAGGGAATTATACTGACTTTTTTCAATCCTTATTCATTACAAGTCTCTCCTCAAGTACTATTTAAATATCCTAATTAAACTTCAGAACAGAACAAATAAAGAAAAATGTTTTGAAATGTGACAGAACTATCAAAAGCACATCAAATAGATAACATAATTTGTGAGATTGGAATGTATTTTTAAAAAAAAAGAAATAGTATTTAACAGTTCTATTAAAGATTTCTCTCTTTCACTGAAACCTTTTTTAAAGTATAGTTGGCATACAATGTTACACTAGTTTCAGATGTGCAGCATAGTGATTCGGCAATCTTACATTACACTATGCTTACCACAAGTGTAGGTACCATCTGTCCCTATACAATACTTTACAATTATCACTGACTCTCTTTCCTGTGTTGTTCCTTTTATCCCAATGACTTATTCATTCCATAACTGGAAGCTTTATCTCCCACTCCCCTTCACCTATTCTGCCCATCTCCTCAATCCTCCTCATCCCTTCTGGCAAGTTTTTGTTCCCTGTATAGATCTGCTTCTGCTTTCTGTTTGTTTGTTTATTCATTTGGGTTTTTTTTTTTATCTCCACATATAAGTGAAATCTTATGGTATTTGTCTTTGATGACTTATTTCACGTAGCATAATACATTCTAGATCCATCCATCTTGTTTCAAATGGCAAGATACCATTTCTTTATATGGCTGAGTAATATCTCATTGTATCCAAGGATCTCTTCATTAGTACAAAAATGTTATCTACGAAATTGTGATTTTTTAAAAAAAAATCTGTTTCCATTATACGACTATTCTAAACCCAACAGCTTCAGGCTTCAGGCTATGAAAATGCCAAGCTTTAAATGCGTTGACAATTTCAGTCCACCATGCTTTCCAAAACTCCTGCACCATTGTTATCTACTATTCAGATTAAGTGTTTTATTTCATACTCATTGCAATATGAAATTAACTGGTGATTCAAAATCACTGGTGTAACTAGTGTAGTGTAACTGATATTTGCATTTTTACCTTCTAGCACTGCATGTTCCTTTTTTTAGGTAAGAAACTCCAAGTTATAGGAGACTTTTCATCTCCACTATCAGGGCAGCCAGGGAATTCCTTACCCCTGGTTATAGCAATAATTTTGAAGATAGGGATTTAGCCCAGATTTGATTATAAAACTAAAGTCTGGACTTTCCTTGCTATCAGTTGAGATATAAAGACGTCTCTTGTTTTTGCTTGTTTTACCAAGAAGAGGAAACTAGGCTGATGATTCTGACAATTCCTCCCTAAGTCTAGACCACCTGAGAATGACAACAATGCTAAGTAAATGTAGAACTTAGAGAAGTAGATAGTAAATAAGTGAGCTCATTCTTGACCCACTTAATTCAGCTATGCCTGAAATAAGCCTTCTTTGTAATCTGATTCCAAATAACTAATATCCTGTTTGTGCTTTCACTAAGCATGTTTGAGTTGGTTTTGTAGAGTTTGCTACCCAGTGAGCTCCAGCTTCTATAATCAGTAAGCAAAAATGTATTCACGTGAATGCATGTCTTCCCAAGTGGACTCATACAACAATTTGGTAATGTGGCAGGATACAAAATCAATGTGCAGAAATCAGTTGCATTCTTATACACTAACAATGAAAAACTAGAAAGGGAAATCAGATAATCGATTCCGTTTACTATAGCACCAAAAACTATAAGATACTTAGGAATAGACCTAACCAAAGAAGTCAAGGATCTCTACTCGAGGAACTACAGAACACTCATGAAAGAAATTGAAGAAGACAAAAAGATGGAAGAGCATTCCATGCTCATGGATCAGAAAAATAAACATTGTCAAAATGTCTATACTGCCCAGAGCAATCTATACTTTCAATGCCATTCCAATCAAAATTCCACCATTCTTCAAAAC
>PITA01034036.1:0-12072 GCA_004023965.1 Spilogale gracilis | reverse complement strand
GGGTGGAGCAGAAGGGGAGGGAGAGGGAAAGCATCCCAAGGAGACTCTGCTCTGACCTGGGGCTTGATCTCACAACCCTGAGATCATGATCAGAGCTGAAATAGAGTCAGATGCTTAAGCGACTAAGCCACCCACGTGCGCCGACCATGTGATTTTAATGGGCAAGAGTTAAATACACTGTGATATCTTCAAGCCCTCATCACTGCTGAATAGTCAATGATAATGGCAATTGTTATTTTCAGAAAATAATATACTTTGGTTTTAAAGTACGGTATGAAAATAAATGCTTTAAAGGACATAGGTATGAAAGGTTAAATGTAATATTCAACAAGTATAAACTTTTAAAGAAATATACTGACACAGTCCATATATTTACATCAACAAAGAAAACATTATTTTCACACTTCATATTATAAATTTTGTGCTAGCATTAGATGATATTTTATTTTCTTTACATAAATTGAGGAAGAAACATACAATCAGACCCAAATATATTACAAGGCATTTAGGGAGGTGTGTTTTGTTGCCCAAAAGAAAATTATCTGAAATTGACCTTCAAAACTGAAATAAACTTATTTAAAAGCACTATCCCGGCTCCTTTCTCGATTAGGATATATCCTCATGTTCACAGAAGTGTCAGGAAATGGATTTGAAATTCTGTCTTACAGGATTAACATTCCACATGTTCCAAAAAATCATATTCGACACATTCTTCTAGTAGTTTCAAGATCCTGGGGCTATCTGGGACAGGAAACTCCAAGACCGGAGGTCCTCGGGAATCAGCAGGCAGTTTACTCTGGGTTTTAAAAGCACAATTTAGAGTCTGGAAGAATGGCATCAGTTGCCTGATGCTGGAAACAGAATGCTGACGCAGAAGGGGGAATTCATTCTTCATGGTGATCTCCTCAGAACTGCCAGTTTCCTGCAAAAAAACAAAAACAAAAAAACCCAACCCCATAAAGATGCTATATGACTTTGCTGAGGGTTAGAGATACAAGTGAGGTTCATGCAGGCTGCAAACCTGGGCAGTGGGTTCCTTAGGAACATTCACTACCAGCACTACTGGAGTTTCCAAGTGAACTCAAATGCTGGTCTTCAACTGACATTTTCCACCAGGATGTCACCCCAGGCCCTGACATTCTTCCTGCAGGCCCTTCCTCTGCGTAACAAAGGGACTCTGTGTCTAAAACTACTTCCACGGATCCTGATCCTCTTATCCAGGATACTTACCTCAGCAACCGGGATGAGAAAGTGACACATAAATGAGAAAATAAAGATGGGATTTATACCACCTCCAAGTTTTAACACTTTGGATCAAGAACTTTAGAAAATTATTCAGTCATTAAAATCAAGTGGTGAGTAAGGGACTTCTCTTGCTGCCCAGGCTTTCTCCCTTCTGCTGCAAATATGAATTGCAAAAAGGAAGACATTTACCCCGTATTTTAATTTTAGAAGTTCCAGAATCCTAACGGTGTGGGGCTTGCATTCTTGGTGACTCTCCTCTAGATCTGACAGGAAGGCAGGGCCCTCTGTGTCCACTTCTGGAACAAATGCCCACCTGTAACTGGACCAAAAAAAAAAATCCTACATCAGGCTCAGAGCCCACGTCAAAAAGATTTTTAAACAGTTAATTACTGAGATAAAATTCACACACCATACCATTCACCCACTTGAAGTAAATAATTTAATACCCTTTCATTTATTTGCAGAACTGTCTCTCATCAGAGTCAACTTTAGGATATTTTCATCACCCCAAGAAGAATCCCTGCTCCCTTTAGCCAGCAGCCCTCCATCCCTTACACCCTCTTTATCTAGGCCACCACCAATCTATTTTCTGTCTGCATATTTTCTTATTCGGGACAGTTCACATAAACAGAATCATAGAACGTGATTCTTTGTGACTGGCTTCTTTCACTTCACATCATGCTGCCAAGGTCCATCTGTGCTATAAGGACATGTCGGCACTTCATCTCTTTATTGCTGAATATTTCATTGTATGGATACTTGTACATTGATGGACTTTAGATTTTCTCCACTTATTATTATGAATAATGCTGCTATGCCTACTAATATACATCAGAACCCACTTTAGAAAAAACCTTTCTTCTCTTAGCGCAGGTTTAGGTTCACAACACAACTGCCAGGAAAGTCCGTGTGTGCATCCCCCCGACCCCACCACTGGATGCCTTCCCAACTAGCCGCAACGCCAACAACCCCCACCAGAAAGGTATGTTTATAACAACTGGTGAACTGACACTGACTCATCATTATCACTCAAAGTCTGGAGTTTACCTTAGGGCTCACTCTTGGTGGTGTGCGCTCACTCAGTGTAAATAAATGTATCATGACATGGGGCCACCATTATAGTATCAAATAAAGTAGTTTCACTCTCCCAAAAATCGTCTGTGTTCTGATTGCCTCTATCGTAACCCCTGACCAGCTTTTTACTGTCTCCATAGTTTTGCCTTTTCCAGAATGTCAGGTTGGAATCACACAGTCTACAGCCATTTCAGATTGGCTTCTTTCACTTTGTAATATGCAGTTACGAAGAACCCACATTTTAACCACAAACATTCCTACATGATTACTCTCTGTAGGGGGATAGGACAAAGAGAAGTGGCATCTGGGGCGAGGCATGAAATTAACCATATGAGCAGCTGTGTTAAGCCTACAGGAAATGTAAGCCAACAGGGGCAAAGTGAGCTGAAGACAGAGTTCTATTAGCTTCATTAAAAACGAAATCTACACAAAGGCAGTGAGGACCAACAGTCCGTGACTCCTCTTTTATAAGCATTCAGTAGCAAACCCCCTCAAACAACTGTCCCCGTCCCCGAAAGCCATCCATAAATACTGCTATGAGCCAAATTCAGGAAACCACAGGTGTCACAAGCACTCTGAAACCTGGTATTCTCATCGGCCACTAGAAACTGCTACCGGGGCTTCCCATACACCATACACAACAAAGTGAAAGTGCTGACAAGGAAAGTCACCCTTTCAAAGAGGACACATGGTCTTGTCTGACTTACATTTGAAATAAGGGCATCTTGTCAGGTGGAAAAGAAAGTGCCGTGTCCAGGAATTTGCAAGCTGATAAATATAAGACCAGTTCACTCTGGGGTATCTCCCCCACTGAGGGCCCATTTCCATCTGCAACTGAAACTTTCATTCTGTTGATTTTATTGCTGTTTCTATAAATGTGAAAAGAGACTCTTGTTATAAATTCATCCACATACACTGTAGTCCATTTGCCTGTGCAAGGTCTATAAGGAGTTTTTTTTCATTTAAGAAATGGTCAAATAGCTGGTCCCTTCACAAGCACCTTAAGAAAATATCACAAAGCGATACCTGCTCACATATGCACACAGACCATCGCACAACTTACCTCAACGATTCATCATCATCTTTCAGATCTTCTTCAAGCTGTATGAATATCTGAATCTTAAAAAGAAAACATAAATACAATTTACTATTTGAGAGCGATTAAACCCAGCTTGATGTTTAGAATGTATACGGCTATAAAAAATAACAAAGCAAAAAAATCAGCAAAATGGAAAGACAACCTACAAAGTGGGGAAAAATATTTGCAAACCAAATATCTGGCAAGGGGTTAATGTCCAAAATATATTTTAAAAAGTCATACACCTCCAGACCAAAAAAGCAAATAATTTAATGTAAAAATGGGCAAAGGACTTGAATAGACATTTTTCCAAAGAAGATATCATGGTCCGCAGGTGCATGAAAAGAGGCTCCGCGTCACTGACCATCAAGGAAACGCAAGACGAACAAACAAACCCTGGTGAGATATCACCTCACACCCGTTGGAACGGTTAGTGTCAGAAGGACGAGAAACAACAAGTGTTGGTGAGGATCTGGAGGAAAAGGAACGCTTATGCACTCAGGGCGGGAATGCAAATTGGCGTAACCACGGTGGAAAGGAGGTTCCCCAAAGAATTAAAGAGAGAACTACCCTATGATCCAGCAACTACACTTCTGGGGCTAGACCAGAAGGAAATGCAAACAGCATGTGGACGAGACACTGCACCCCTGTGTCCACTGCAGCATTATTTACAAGACGTGGGAACAACCGAAATGTCCGCTGATTGGTGCATGGGTGAAGAAAATGCTGCACATCGCACAGAATATTATTCAGCTACAGCTGTTTGGAACGACAAGGATGAACCTTGACATTATCGGAAGTGAAATTAAGTCAGACAAATACTGCATAATCTTATATGTGGAATCTTAAAAAAAAAAATAAAGGCCACACCAAATTCATAGAAAAAGAGATCAGACTGTGATTACCAAAGGCAGGTGTGGGGGAGGAGAAATAGGATAAAGGTGGTCAAAAAGTACAAACTTTCATTTTAAGATAAGTAAGTACCAGGGCATCAATCCAACATGACAACGATAGTTAACACTGCTGTAGGGTATGTATGAAATTATTAAAAATAAATCTTGAGAGTTCTTATCATAAGGAAGATACCTTTTTTCTTTCCCTCTTCTTTTTCTATCTATGAGATGATGGTTGTTTGCTGAACTTACTGTGCTCATCACTTCACCATATATGTTAGTCAAGTAACTTTGTACCTTAAGGTTATATATTACTGTATGTCAACTAGATTTGGGTAAAACTGGAAAGAAAAGTTTAAAAAATAGCAAATAAAATCAAACAATACAAATCAGTTGGAATAAGCTGACAGTTAAAAGAGCAAATATGATTACAGAAGATAAAATATTCTCTATTTAACCAAAAGCTATGTGCTACAAACTTGAAATTCTTCATATAAAATTAGGTATATATGAAATAGTGCATTACTCCTGAAAAAGAATTTTGAAAATACTCCTAAACATGTGTTCAGAATCTTACATATCTGTATGACTAATTTACAATTTATAACTAAATGTAAGGAAGAACTAAATGTAGGCCGTATTTCAGAAATGCTGCTCTTATAAGCCTCCCCACAAACTCACAGCACTTTCAGAGAGTAATGGTTGTTAACAGCCCTCTAAACAGCATTAAGCTTTCAACCTTAAATATTGTTTTAAAAGATTTTGTTTATTTGACAGACAGAGGGAGCACAAACAAGGAGAGAGAGGCAGGCAGAGGGAGAGGGAGAAGCAGGCTCCCCGCTGAACAGGGAGCCCAACACGGGGCTCGATCCAAGGACCCCGGGACCATGACCTGAGCTAAAGGCAGACATTCAACGGACTCACCCACCGAGGCACCCCTCAACCTTAAATATTTCTACATGAGATACGGCTTCAAAGAAACTCACAACATAGGTACAGTGGGCCTGTTATGGAAATCTATCATCGTTGAATGTAAACATCGGGCAACGAAGTTCTTCAACGGAAATATGAAGGATTTAGGCAAGATAATATCACATTAGGAATCTTTAGTTACATGGATTCGTGGTACGGTAGGTCACGGTACGTAATGGTAGTACTTCTAGTCATGGGTGTAAACTCTATAATTTAGAACATAAAGTCTTAATCTGCAGATTATATCATTGTCACTATAAATTATTTACACGAGTTGCTCAGAGACAAGACCGTCATGACATCTTCCCTCTAATTTGCTTTTGCCTTCACTTGAGATGGCACCTCCAACTCACATAAAATGAAGGCAGCCATATCTGAAGATGATCTGAATCCTTTCGGCCTAGAGGCACCAGATCTGAAAGAGCCTGCCTAGGAACTTTCCTAAATATAGTAGCAGAAAGACAGTAACTTAGATTTTATGTTCCTTGGATTTTACCTTCTTGACTTGTCCAATGGTGGCCAGTTAGTAACGTGTACAGAGTTACTCACTGTGCCTTAAAGTTTTATACTTTGTTTATACAAACTATAAAATTTCCCAGAGATGCATTTAATGGTTTTGTCTCAAAATAAATTCCCTATTTAACCACGAGCTATGTGCTACCAGCTTGGTTGAAAATTTTGCAGATAAAATTAAGATATCTATGAAATAGTATATTATTCCTGAAAAAAAATTTAAAAAGCTTCAGCCCCGCTTTTGAGAGTAAAGTATTTGTACTTACTAATTCAGAGACCATTATGGGCCACAGTGAGGTCAAATGTTGGGGAGATATTCTTAGCAGCAAAACTCTGAAAAAAAGAAACATCTGAGCAGCAACTATGGATGTCTGTCCAAGTCTGAGATTGTCTGTCAGGCGTTCTAAGGAAAGAAGATTTTCAAGATGTCACACAAATGTGCAGTTTTAGGTTTCTCACTAGACAAAGAAAAAAACAAAATTGTATTTGTTTTGACATCTCACAGCAATGCAGCCTAAGAAACGGATGCTGGGAGAATGTTTCTGCCCCCCTCGTTTGCCTCCAGCCCTTTTCCTTATGAATGGAAGCAGTTCATGGCTTCTGCTAAAGGGAGTGAACTAACTGGCTCTTCTTCCCCTGCCACAGGTGACCAGAAAGACGTCAACTTCTGACTTAACCTGGAAATCCACCGGATGACCAATACCCACTAAATTCTCTTCTGAGAATATGAAATATAAGACACAAGAGCCACAGGCTGTCCTTGGTGAGTGATGTTGCTCTGGGATCACAGAGGTTGGCTGGCCACTGACACCATATTCTGGGAGTGAGGAGTGGGAAGTGGAGGGAGTGAAGGAAAAGGAGAAGTATTCAGTGAAGTTGGTATTTCATGGCCAAGACTTTTTAAAAACTTTAATTCCTGGGGCGCCTGGATGGCTCAGTTGGTTAAGCGACTGCCTTCGGCTCAGGTTATGATCCCAGTCGGGATCAAGCCCTGCATCGGGCTCCCTGCTCGGCGGGAATCCTGCTTCTCCCTCTCTCACTCCCTCTGCTGTGTTCCCTCTCTAGCTGTGTTTTTCTATGACAAATAAATAAATAACATCTTTTAAAAAAAAAAACCCACAAGAAACAAAAAGCTTTCATTCCTGTAATAAAAAGTTGTGAGTTCCTCTAGCCCCTAACAGTCTTCCCCATTTCTCCACTGAAATAACTGTCTGCAGAATGTGATTCCCTCCAACTCCCACCCATAATTTAAGATTTCTTAGGAACATAAGAAATTGCTACAGCAAACAGCTAAACTATAATCATGCTTAGTTAACATTAAACTTCTCTTTATCTGAGCTAGCTTAAATAGGTTTTTGGTCTTGCTTTTAAAAATACTCTTGACCAAGGGTGCCCAGCTGGCTCAGTAGAGTATATGACTCTTGATCTCAGAGTCATGAGTTCAAGCCCCACAATGGGTGTAGAGATCACTTAAATAAAAACTTAAGGGGCGCCTGGGTGGCTCAGTTGCTAAGCGTCTACCTTCGGCTCAGGTCATGATCCTGGAGTCCCAGGATCGAGCCCCACATCGGGCTCCCTGCTCGGCGGGAAGCCTGCTTCTCCCCCTCTCACTCCCCCTGCTTGTGTTCCCTCTCTAGCTGTGTTTCTCCCTGTTAAATAAATAAATAAAATCTTAAAAAAAAAACAAAAAAACCTCTGGACCAAATGAAGGATCAAGCATAACTCAAGACACTTAACGGAGAGGTTGGTTGGCATTTTTCTTTTTAAAATTCTTTTTAGGGCGCCTGGGTGGCTCAGTGGGTTAAAGCCTCTGCCTTCGGCTCAGGTCATGATCTCAGGGTCCTGGGATGTAGGCCCGCATCGGGTTTTCTGCTCAGCAGGGAGCCTGCTTCCTCCTCTCTCTCTGCCAGCCTCTGCCTACTTGTGATCTCTCTCTCTCTCTGTTAAATAAATAAATAAAATCTTTAAAAAAAAATTAAAAAAATTAAATAAAATTCTTTTTAAGTAATCTCTATGCCTAACATGGGTCTTGAACTCAAGACCCCAAGATCATGAGCTACATGTTCTACTGACTGAGTCAGCCAGGTGCCCCAGGTTGGCATTTCAAAAGAATGCTTTGTGTTTCTAGTTCTGGATGAGATGGAATAAAAAGATTACTTCCATTTCTCTAACTGCAATTAAAAAAAATAACGTGGAACAAAAATATATAAACTGCATCAGAAAACTGAAAAGTGAAGGAAAGGTAACAGGGCCGGCTAGGATCCTTGGGATTTAAGCAATGACCCAAAAGTGAGTTCCCCTGGGTTTTTAATTTGTTATTCCATTCTGGCCTGGGCACCTGAGGAGAGGGTAAGATGGAATGCCAAAGTTTCAACCTGAATGAGAAAAGGTATCAAAAGACACTAATGCAGAGGTGATAACAGAGGTTGGGATTGTCGGGAAAGGATTTTAAAGATGTGGTCTAAAAATAGTCCAATAATCAATTACAGACATTTGAAACAAATGGAAAATGTCAGCGAAGATATAGGAGCTAGAAAAAAGAGCCAGATGGAATTTTAGAGGACTAAAAAGTAAAATAAAATCCCTCACTGATGGACTCAACAGCAGACTGGAGATGACAGAGGAAAGAGGGAAGGTGGAAACGGAATCCGTGGGAATTACTGAAACTGAGCAAAAGAAAGAAAAAAAATGAGGGGGGAAAATGAGCAGGCTCAGGGACCAGTGGGACAATGAGAGATGTAACATTTCAGTCCCTCGAGTCCCAGAAAAAGGAAAAAGGGTATAGGCTGGGAAACTATTTGAAGAAATGACTGAAAACCTTCCTAATGTGGTGAAAGACATATATCTACAGATACAAGAAGGTGAGTGAACTCTAGGAAGGATAAAACCAAAGACACTATGTAACATTCAGTTATATAGTAAAACTTCTGAAAAAGCAAAGATAAAAGTCTTGATAGTGGTCAGAGGGAAATTTATACATTATACAGTAGTCCCCCTGCCCCCATCTTATCCATGGTCCTGCATTCTGAGGTTGACCCTGGTTGACTGTGGCCCAGAAGCAGATGACCCTGCCTCTGACATATGGTCAGGGGGTCAGTACTGGCCTCACATTACACATCACATGCCTACGTCACTTACATCACTTCATCTCATCACACGGGCATTTTATCACCTCTCATCAGTCACAAGAAGGGTGAGGACAGATACTTTGAGAGAGAGAGATGACTTCATGCAACTTTCACTACAGTATATTGTTATAACTGTTGCATTTTATTATTGATGTTGTGAATCTCCTACTGTGCCTGACTTACAAATTAAACTTTATCATAGGCATGTACGTACAGCAAAAATCATAGTGGATGCAGTATTTGGTACTGTCCATGGTTTCAGGCATCCACTAGGGTCTTGGAATGTACCCCCTGTGGGATGGGGGGGGGGCTATGTACCTAAAAAGAAACAATAATTTGCACGAGGGCAGATTTCCCTCAGAAACCATGGAGTCAGAAAGAAGTGGCACATTTTTCAAGCGCTGAAAGAAAAGAACTTATCCCAAGAATTCCATTTCCAATGAAAACATCTTTCTGGGTGTTTGGTCACCCAGACCCAAAAGAAGGAAGGTGAGGTAAACAGTCTCCATGAAGGGAGACAGAAAAAACTTGTGGCCAGCAGATCTGTACTCAAAGAACATTCAGAAGATGTTTTCAGACGAAGAGAAATGGTAATGGTCGGAAATGTGGCACATCAAGGCCAAAGAACAAGCAAAAGAATATATCCACGAGTAAAAATGATATTCTCTATCTTTTTAAACCATGCTGGACAGCTAAAGTGGTTTTGCTGATGGACCATGCTATGTGAGGTGTCATCAGAGGGGAAGCTGGACGCACGGTCCACAGGAACGCTCCGAGCTACCTGTGCCTGTCAGTCTTAATCCACTTCAAAATAGAAAGTATTAAGGGGAAAAGTGGTTTGTACACACAGGGCATATTTCATATTGGTGCTCCAAATAAAAGCTAAATTCATGAGATTATTCCTCAGCCAAGATGATCTATTTCAGAATCACTAATGTTCTTCCATCTCTACCACTCCTTCCTCAGCTGAGTGATAAAACCTTACAAACCTAAGGAGTTTCTGTTAGCAGAGAGCGGGGGAGAGCCCAGAGCCAGAATCCCTCCACCACCATTCTAGGTTGTGGGACCTTGTTCTGGCTGGCCACTTAATTGTGTTGTACCCGTGTCTCCCATCTGTGGAACCACAGTAGTTGCCCTACCCACCCACCTCAATGGGCACCTACTAAAGACCCTTGCTTACTGTTGGAAGTCAAAGGGCCCAGATTTTAGGCCAGGTTTTGACAGTTAATGGCAATACAACTCTGAGCATCATTATCCTGATGTAAAAATAGAACTAATGTGGACAGGACAATGAGGAAGCCTTCAAAGATGGGAAGTACTGTCCCAGTACAATGGACCTGGGACAGGCCAAAGTCAGCCAGCTTAAGGGTACACAGTGTTGCTGCTTTAGATCTTTCTGATCCGCTTAGTCAGGCCTATGTCGGGGGTGATGTCTGTCTTCCTCTTACCTTAGACAAACAGCATTTTGCCCTTAAAAAAAAAAAAAACCTTGCTCTGGGCTTATCTAGAGGCTCTTTTGTGATCAATGTAAAATTTATGTCACTCTGAGCCGAGATCCACAGAGCTGCTCCGTTCTGCACCCTGTGCTCACTGATATCTTTCGAGGCTACTTGATGGCGCCATCAATCAGGGAAAGGAACTCCAGAGAAACATTAGAAATTCCCTATTCATGCCTTTGTGATCAGGCCTAAGCTCAGAAGCTTCTGGATGTATCTACTCCTTCAACCTGGGCATTATTACTCCACAGGGGCCAGTCAAGTGTCCCAAGACTATCAGAGAACGCTACGAATTCTATCACCCCAGGACCTCACAGAGGCTGGGCCTTGCAGCAGTGTGGGGGACAATGACAATGAAGAGGAAAGAGCTTTGTAAAGGGTGTTCTTTGTTTTTTTAAAGATTGATTGATTTATTTGAGAGAGAGAAAGAGAGAGAGAATGCACAAGAAGGGGGAGCAGCAGAGGGAGAGGGAGAAGCAGGCTCCCCACTGAGCAGGGAGTTTGATGTGGGGCTTGATCCCAGGACCCAGGGACCATGACCTGAACTAAAGGCAGACGCTTAACTGAAAGCCACCCAGGTGACCCTGTAAAATGCCAGTTAACAAAAAATGAGCGGCACTGGCTGCGACCCTCCTGGAAAAACAAAAAAGATAAAAATGTCTATTTTTTAAAACATGGAGCATTTTTAGAAATACAGCACTTGAGCTATGCAAAATGGAGGGTATATGAAGAAATTCCTCCTTCCCTAAGGGCCCCCAAACCACCTCCGAATTAAGGCAGCAGGCACACACACACACACTTTCGTAGAATACATCTACTGTTATGCTGCCCCTGCCTCTCTCTCCCTTTCAGAGGCACGATTTCCTTAGAACTACTGCATGCTTAGATCCCACTGTGGTGAGACCATACCACACTATTTGAGAAAGGCTCTTGTCTGTTCTTCCCCTGTTCTATACACCTAATACCATCTCTTCCGCTCTCTGGGCCTCACCCCACTTTAAAGATATATGATGGGAGATGGGGGAGAGAATGAGCAGGTGTTGGCTCTCAGGGTGGAAAGGCACCAAAAGGACCGTGTGGTGCACGGGCCTACAGGTTCGCCTTCCCAGTTCCCTCCTCTTGCCTCCACTGGAAGTGGACTTAAGGCTGCACTTTCAGTGTCGAGCGGCCAGGTGCGTATAGACCACCAGGGACCCTGCACAGACACTGCAGGACAGCTGATTCCTCTTCTTTCTCCCCTCCATGTTTTATAGGATGTAACAAAGCTCAGCTGTGATTCTGCATTCGCTTTTTTTTTTTTTTTCATTTAAATCCAGTTTTGTTAACATATAGTGTATTATTAGTTTCGGAGGCAGAACTCAGTAACTCATCAGCTGCATATAACATCCAGTGCTCATTCCATCAAGTGCCCTCCTAAATGCCCACCCTGCCCCCTCCCCTCCAGCAACCCTCAGTTTGTTTCCTACAGTTCAGAGCCTCCCGTGGGACTCTGCATTCCGCCAAAGTCTCTGAGGGCTGCCTGGCCCCCATCCGCTGAATCGCCAATTCAAGAAAGGATCTGTTGATATCTGAACATTCACTTTCACACACACACACACACACACACACACACACACACACACACACATATTTTTTTAAGATTTTATTTATTTGACAGAGAGAAACACAGCCAG
>PITA01034034.1:0-13933 GCA_004023965.1 Spilogale gracilis | reverse complement strand
TTCTCATTACATTAAGGTGAGAGCACAGCCTTCAGCCTTCTCACTGTGTCCTGCCTACACTCTGACCTTATTCCCACCCACATGGACTTTCTTGTTCTCTTTTAAGCATGCTGAGATCATTCTAGCTGTGTCTTAAGGCATTAGAACCCGCTGTTCCTCCCCCTTAGGATGCTTTTCCTTTATATCCACATACAATCAACTATCTCATTACTCATGTCTCCTCTCAAATGCCACAAGTTCAGCGACGCTTTCCTTGGTCAGCCTAAATAAGGAGCTGCTTTTAGCTCTTGGTGATATACTCTTTATTATTTCCATAGCTTCTCCCTACCTGAAATTATTCTGTTCATATATTTAAATATTTATGGAGTGTCTTTATCAGGTAGACAGCAAGCCCTTTGAAGGCAACCATTCTGCCTTACTTGTAGTGTTTGTAGTGCCCAGGATGAGGCTTGATTATCATAAACAAAGAAACTTGACTGCCTGGAATGAAGGAACACTGTCCTTTCTCCATTCACTGTTCTAAAAAGTACCACTATGTATAGGGGCTCCCATAAGTGTAGCTCTATTTTCAAATGTGTGGTTCTACTTTCTTCCCTTTGGAAAAGGTTCTGTACACTCTTGTTACTCCCTTCCTTGATGTGGTATTGCTAATACAACCACAGTGGGCAACTGGGGTGAGGGTGGGCTACCCGGAGGCCTTGTGTTCTGCAAAAGCAACATCAAACTGCTCAGAATGCATTCCCTCTCCTGAAGACTGTATCCATCCCCCACATGCCAATTAAGGAGTTTCTCCCCTGAGAAAAAAATAAGCAAAGACTATGTCTTAGAAACAAATTGACACCTGGTTGAAGGATCTATAAAACAAAGCAAGGTCTTAATAAACAGAAAGGAAATAGATCAAATTCTAAGACAAATGGAGTGTTCTTCGTGGTGACCTCATTCTTTCTTCCTTTATACTCCCTCTACTTTGGAAAGCTCTGTAATTAAAAAAAGTCAATATATGTGAGATTTCCAATAGCTGATTGATATTTAAAGCTCTGTCAGAAAGCTCTGTCATAGTGTCAAGTAATATTTAGTTTCCCCATCAAAAAAGCATCACACAAATAGACTTGCCAACCATTAATATACATTCAGTCCCTTGATAAACAGTTGTGGTTCTTTTTAATTAGTAAATAATTAGAGGACTGAGAAACAGTGAGCTGTTATCTACTTTCACAATTCATTTAACTCCCTCCACACCACAGGGTTCAGGGTGTCCTGTCCGTGTAGGAAAGGGGCCCTACATCAGAGGAGCAAAGTGACCACAGCAGCTTCTTGGGAAGGTCAGGGTCCTGGGGACAACAAGATTTTTTTCCTGACATAAGTAGCAAATCTCTGGGCTGCTGGAAACACCTCTCTTTGCTCTGCAGAGGTGTTTTGCAATTTGGGGCAAACCGCGTTTGAAGTAGTGGTAGAACAATGGGAGGAATACTCAGCCAGAGCTGGGAGGAGGTGGGGCTTGCAGATGTTGATCCTGGAGATGTACTGAGAGATGTGGGTACTAGCCTACCTCTGCAGATCTCAGGGGACATGTGCTGGAAGAAAAATCTGGTCTAGGACCTCATTTTAACATAAGTGTTCACTTCAGGAATTTCTCTGTGGGACATGAATCTCAACACAGGAGTAAAAATTGGTTCTTAGGGGACAAAAAACCCTTAGATATCACAATGGTTTATGATTTTCTAAAGCACAACTATATATGGCAAACTCTTATTCCTTTGAATTTAATTTCTTTCTTCTCATATTAAGTTAATGTACATTTGACATAGAGTAGTCCCTAGACATTTTTTCTTTTCTGTTAACTGTTCCACCTATCCCCATTCTCTTCCTATTAGTTCTCATTTATTTCTCTCATAAAGTTAAACTTAATTTTCTTCTTGGGGAAAGGGGATATGTGATATGATGATGATGATGATGATGATGATGATGATGATAATGATATTGGAGATAAAACGTTAAGTAACACTGTTCTAGGAGTGATTGAATCAGGTCTCCTACCTGTAGCACAATCTAAAGAAACATCCTGTCACCAAGTCCACAGGGAAAGACGAATGTCTTAAAGGACATTCAGTGGCATGACACAAAAGTCTCCATTGGGATAATCTACCTTTAACATGGGATGTGAGTAGGTGGCTTAGGCCTACCAAGTGGTTCTGATATATTTTAAGCTGGGGACCTGTGGTGAGCTTCCTGGGGAGGTGAGCACTGAGCTGGCCTGAAGACCTGTGGGAGGGAGAGTGAGAAGTTAGAGACTGTGCCACACTATGACCCAGATTGCTCAGAGCCTCCTGAGCTGACTAAGAAGGATCTAGACTAGAAGGATGGAGTGTAAGAGGCATCTGAGATGGGATTGGGGACAGGTGAGCTCCCAGGCAGTAGGTTCTCAGGATGGGATCTGAGATGGGGCTGGGCACAGGTGAGCTCATGCACAGTGGGATCCCAGAAGGGGCTCTGAGATGATCTGAGGACAGATGAACTTATGGGTAGTGGGTTCCCAGGAGGGATCTGGATGGGCTGGACACTGATGACTGCATGGGTAGTGGGCTTCCAAGAAGGGTCTGAGATGGGGCTGGGGGCAGATGAACTCATAGTCAGTGGGCTCCCATGAAGGGTCTGGCATTGGGCTAGGTTCTGATGAGCTCATGAGTAATGGGTTTCCAGGAGAGCATCTGAGATAGGACTAGGGACAGATGAATTCATGGGCAGCAGGCTCCAAGGAGGGGTCTGGGATGGGGCTGGGTGCTGATGAACTCATGAGTAGTGGGCTTCCAGGATGGGTCAGGATGGGGCTGGACACTGATGAGCTCATAGGTAGTGGGATCCCAGGAGGGGCCTGGGATGGGGCTGGATGCTGATAAGCTCCCAGGCAGTAAGCTTAGTCTTAGGTTCTAGGCATGGAAGGTAGCTCTCCTTCAGAACTGATGTGGTGAATCCCTGCTGCCAGCCTAAAGCCCTTTGTTCTGGGGTCTGAAACATGCCTGAATTCCTGCTTCCCTCCTTCCTCTGCATGAAACATTGTCCTTCCAGGAGGGCTAAGGGATGACCACCTCCCATGGTCAAGAAGTCTGTGGTTTTCAAGGAATTGTCTAGGCAGGACTGATGGAAGGAACCAAGGACCATCTGCTTCAAGGTCATTCATATTGAGTATTTATTAGAATCACAAATCTGTCCAGTGAGCTCATCTTTCAAGGATGGTTCAGATTTGCAGATGCTGTTCACCCACTTTCAACCCTTCTGAACTCCTGTTTACACTCAACACTGACATTGATGCCGTACCATTGCTCCTGGGGGTAGAGTATGTACTTTGGCTATTGCCTGTGGCAGCAAGGGGCAATTTACTTGCTCTCTGTGCTTTCTTGACTCTGAGATCCTCAAAATATGGCTTTAACATCTATACTTAATACAGATTGCTCTATAAATATTATTTAATTGAACTGATATGAATATTCTTTAACTCTTTAGTTTATTTCATCTAATGTTCTTACTTAAAGGCTCTGGAGGAAAAAGAGACATTTATACCCCCTAATTAAGGCTGTTTAGTGATATCACATCTCTGATACTTTGGAGTAACATTGTGCTATAATTGGTTTACCTCCAGAGATGGATGAGTAGGATGGGGCAAGAACTGTGGATAGGAAGCCCACCTTGTGTTTGGGAGGACTGGCTCTGGGATCAGATCTGTCATTCTCTGCTCACTTGTAAAATGGTAATAAAAATTGTAATCCCTATAGTATTGACCTGTATACCCTAAGGACTTTTTGTGAGTTATGAGAAAACTAATGTAAGTAAAGAGAGATGAAATTCTTATCTTGGGTTTGGGAATACCTGGGCTACTGGCCTTTTCCCTCAAGACCAACTGCTTAGAAACCTCCATCAATGGTGGAAGAAGTGGGTCTTTGAAAAATACAAAATATCAAGTGAAAGGTGGAGAACTCCTGAGGAATTACTGGAGAAACTACTGTTCCTTACAGGCTCTGTAGGGTCAGGGCCTGTGCCCTTCACTCATCTGCTACTCTCTAGTGCTCATCCCAGGGCTGTGAAGATTATAGAACAATTAAGGAAGACTTACATTGTCCATATCTTTAAGCAAACCCTATATGTGAATGTTAGAACTTCTCTAAAAGAAACAGGTAGGCTTATTCAAATAACCAGATTCTTTGATGAATTTAAAATAGGATTTAAGGAGCTCCCAGGTGGCTCAGTCAGTTAAGCATTTCCTTTAGCTTAGGTCATGATCCCAGGGTCTTGCATCTTTCTCTCCCTTGGCTGCTTCCCCTGCTTGTTCTCTCTCACTCTTATTCTCTTTCAAATAAGTAAAATTCCTTAAAAATGGGATTTAATTTTCAAATATTTATTTGCTTTTTCTAGGACTATATCATATTAATTTACTTTGAGGTACATTGTTGATCATCTTGCTCAAAGCAGAGCCCTAAATAGAACATATAAATATTTAAGGCCTCTTTGTATTCTGTCACTGTGGAGTAAGGAAGGAGAGACCAAGGTTCATTGTTAACCATATTATAGGACTTTCATAATAGTACCATCATTTCCCGTCAGTCATTGGAGATTTTACATACAGACTCACTTACAGAAGAGGTATGGAGGCAAAGATTTTATTCCTCCAGAAAAATGGAGGCACCATTGTTGGTGAGATTAGATTTTCAACAGCATCAACAACATGCAACACAATCTCCACCACAGCTCTGACCACCACCACCACCACCACCACCATTAATAGAGCAGTTTGTGTAACATGTCAGAATAATCATGAAAAGAAATTATTTTTATTTAGTAAACGGAATTCACAGAACTGAAGATAATTTGAAGTATACCTTTAAGCATTCCCACTCAGTCATTAACCCAACTACAATTGATAGCCTCGAAATTCTAGATACTCTTTAAATTATAAATTGTATTGGTTGAAAAAAGAATCCCTTGATTAAAAAAAATATATTAACAATAATGCCTATCACTTAATAACATTCCTTTATAATGTGCCATTTTTTCCTTTATGGAACTTATTTTATTGACATATACTTTACTTAGTGAAATGCACAGATCTTAAGTGTAGAATTTGATAGATTCACAAGCCCACATACCTTATCATGACATAGATCATATATATCACTGCAGAAAGTGCTAAAGCCCATTTGCAGTCAGTCCCTCCAATGCAAGGTAGCTCCTGCTTTGATTTTTATCACTATGGATTAGATTTATCTTCTTTAGAGTTTCATGCAAATGGACTCTGACAGTATATTCTTATGTGTCTGGCTTTTTTTGCTCTGAATAGTGTTTTTGAGATTCATCCATGCTGTTACATGTGTCAGTATTTCATTCCTTTATATTGTCACAATTTTTTTCCTGCATCATTTGACATAATTATATGAATTTTCTTCTTTAGCCTCTTGCATATCTGAAATAAATACCTCTGGGTAGTGTTGTATAATTCTATATACATTGTGAGATTCTATTTGCCAACATTTTGTTGAGGATTTTTGCATCAATGTTGCACCAATTTGTAGTTTTTCTTTCTCATATCTTTAACTTGGTTTGGAATTAAAATAATGCTGGCCTCAAGGAATGAGTTAAAAAATATTTCCTTTGCTTCTATTTTCTGTCAGACATGGATAATTGGTTTCATTTCTTCCTTAAATATTTGGTAGGATTCACCCATGAAAACATCTGGGCCTGGTGCCTTCTTATCTGGAAGGTTATTAGTTATCAATCCAAATTCCTTAGTACTTAGTGGCCTATTCAATAATGTTTACCCTTTGAGTTTTTATAATATATATTCTTCAAGGAATTGGTCTATTTAAACGAAGTTAACTAATATGTGGACACAGTGTTGTTCATTGTATTCTTTTATTATCCTTCTAATGTCATTGGATCAGCAGTGATAATTCCCTTTTCATTTCTGATATTGGAATTTCATACCTTCTCTCTTTTATCCTTGTTAAGCCAGGCTAGAATTTCATGATTTTTATTGATATTTAAAGAAATCCACTCTTGGTTTCATTGATTTTCTCTATTGTTTTCCTACATCCAATTTTATACACTTATGTTCTATTTTTTCCTTTCTAGTTTCTTTAGAATTCAATTGCTTTTTTCTCTTGTTTTTTTTTTTTAAGGTGAATATTTATTAGATTATTGACTTTAGTTCTTTCTTCTTTTCTGATATATCTACTTAATGTTATATATTTCCTTTTAATCACTGTTTTCATTGCACCCCACAGAAAAGTTGCATTTTCATGTAGTTCAAAATGTTTTTCAAGTTTCTCTCCATACTACTTTGACTCATGTGGTATTTAGAAGTTAAGAAGTTTAATTTCCAAATATATTCCAGCTATATTTTTGTTATTGATTTCTAGCTTAGTTCCATTGTGATCTGAGAAAGATTTTGTAAGATTTTTACTCTTTTATATTTTTTAAAGTATATTTTATGGTCCAGAATATGGTATATCCTGATGAATATTCATGCAGGTTTGATAAGAGTAAGTGTTCTTTTTCTGTTTGGAGTAGTCTATAATTGCCACTTTGATCAAGTTGTTTGATTATGCTATATATGATTTGATTGATCAATCAATAACTGGAAGGATGGTATTGAAATTTCCAACTATAATAGTGGATTGTCTATTTTTCTTAGTAGTTCTGTCAGTTGTCTGTCTTATGTATTTTGATTGTACTTTGCTAGGTTTATTACTTGAAGACTGTTATGAATTCTTTGATAATTGGTCACTTTATATAATATCTCCTATTTTTCCTGATAACTTTGCTTGCTCTGAAGTCTGATTTGTTTGAAATTAATACAGCTACTCCAGCTATCTTGTGATTAGTGTATATTTCTCCATTCCTTACTTTCCTCTTTCATTTATTTATTTTTTAATATGTTCAGTTAGCCACAGTATAGTACATCATTATTTTTTAACGTATTGCTCAATGATTCATTAGTTGTGTATGACACCCAGTGCTCATAACAACATGTGTCCCCCCTCCATTCCCATTTATGGAGATAAAATCCACATAGCATAAAATTAACCATTTTTAAAAAGGAACAATTCAGTGGCATTTAGTACATTTACAATGTTGTGCAACAACCACCTCTAGCCAATTCCAAAATGTTTCTACCACTTCAAAGTAAAACTTCATATTCCTTAAGTAATTCCTCTCCTTTCCTCCCTGCCTTTAGCTTTCAGACCCTGGAAATTGCACTTGTGTTCTACCACTAGGATTTATCTATTCTGGGTATTTAATGAGTAGGATAAAAAATATGTGACTTTTTGTGTCTGGATTTTTCCACTTAGCATAATGTTTGGAGGATCATCCACATTGTAACATGTATGTCATGTTTTTTAATGGCTTAATAGTATTCTGTTGCGTGAATAACCACATTTTGTTTATCTACTCATCCATTGATAGACATTTGGGTGTTTTTACCTTTGGCTACTGCGATTTATGTTGTTATAAGCATTTGTGTACCAATTTGTGTATGGGCATGTATTTGCATTCCTTTAGGTATATATCAAGTTGTGGAATTGCAAGATCATATGGTAATTTTACTTAACTTTTTGAGAAAGCACTGAATTGTTTTCCATAGTGACTGCAGTATTTTACAATTCCAATAATATACAAGGGTTCCGATTTTTCCAAATTTTTACCAGCACTTGTTAGTGTGTGTGTGTGTGTGTGTGTGTGTATGTGTGTGTGTGTGTGTGTTTATGGCCATCCTAATGAGTACAAAGAGGTATCACATTGTGGTTTTGATTCACATTTCCCTAATAACTAATGCTTGTTTACTACTTGTCTATGTTCTTTGGCATAATGTATATTCAAGTTATTTGCTTGTAATTTGGCTGGTTTTTTTTTTTTTTTTTTGGTCTTTTTGTAGTTCACTTATGAGAAATCTTTATTATTGATACTAGATACTATCAAATATATGATTCACAGATATTTTATTCCATTGTATAGACTGTCTTTTCACTTTCTTTATAATGTTTTTTAATTCACATTTTAATTTAATTTTTGATTTAGACAAACCTAGTTTACTTTTTTTTCTTTCATTGCTCTTGTTTTTGAAGTTATAGTAGGAGTACATTGTCAAATCCAAGATATGGAGATTTACCTCTATGTTTTTATCCCAGACTTTTATGCCTTAGGTACTATATTTAGATTCTTGATCAATTTTGAGTTGATTTTCGTGTATGGTATGTGATAGAGTTTCAACTTCATTTTTTGGCCTATGGAAGTCTAGTTGTCCCAGTACCACCTATTCTCTTTCCCAGGATGATTGTCTTCACACCATTGATAAAACAATTTGGTCACAAATATATAGGCTTATTCCTAGATTCTTATACCTATTCCATTGTTCTATATGTCTATCCTTATGCCAGCAACACACAGTTGTGATTACTGTAGCCTTGTAAGTTTTGAAAATGAGATGTGTGAGTCCTCGGACTTTGATCTTCTTTTTCAATTTTATTTGATGATTTGGTTCCCTTACAATGCCATGTGAATCATAAAATTGGTATAATCTTTTTTTAAAAGATTTTATTTATTTGACAGAGAGAGAGAGAGCACAGGCATAGGGAGTGGCAGACAGAGTGGCAGAGGGAGAGGGAGAAGCAGATTCCCACTGAGCAGGGAGCCCAAGTGGGGCATGATCCCAGGACCCTGGGATCATGACATGAACTGAAGGCAGACACTTAACCGACTGAGCCACCCAGGCACTCAGGACTGATATGTTGTTGCAAAATAATTCCTATTGACTATTTATATAACTTTTGGGTATTCCTTTGTTCCTTTTTTAAATGAACATATTTTTCAATATTTATTTAAATTGTAATTAATTAACATACAGTGTAGTATTATTTTCAAGGGTAGAATTTAGTGATTCATCACTTGCATATAACACTCAGGACTTATTACAACAATGTCCTCCTTAATGCTCATCTCTCATTTCCCCATTCCCTCACCTTCCCTCTAGCAGCCCTCAGCTATCTGTTGTTAAGGATATCTTATGGTTTGCCGCCCTCTCTGTCTTTAATCTCATTTTATTTTTAAGATTTTATTTATTTGAGGAAGAGAGAGAGTGAGTGGGGGGAGAGACAAAAGGAGAGAGAGAAGGACAAGCAGACTCCATGCGAAGTATTCAGCCCTATGCAGGGTCAGTCCCACAAGCCCAAGATCATGACCTGAACCCAAACCAAGAGTTGGCTGCTTAACTGATTGAGCCATTCAGATATCCCTTTATATTATTTTGTTTTTTCTTCCCTTTCCCTATATTCATCTGTTTTTTTCTTAAGTGCAACATATGAGTGAAATCATATCGTATTTGTCTTTCTCTGAAAGACTTATTTTACTTAGCACAATACACTCTACTTCCATCCACAATGTTGCAAATGGCAAGATTTCATTCTTTATATATTCAGAAAATGTGATACACTCACACACACCACATCTCCCTCATTTAGGCTCTTTCCATATTTTGGCTGTTGTGGATAGTGCTACTATAAACATTGGGGTGTATATTTCCTTTGAATCATAATGCTTGTATTATGATTGCATCCTAGTCATAGGTAGCTGTATTTTTAACTTTTTGAGAGGCCTCTATACTGTTTTCCAGAGTGACTGTACCAGTTTGCATTGTCACCAACAGTGCAGTAGAGTTCCCCTTTCTCTGCATCCTCTCCAACAACTGCCATTTCCTGAGTTGTTAATTCTAGCCTTTCTGACAGGTGTGAGGTGGTATATTATTGTAGTTTTGATTTGTATTTCCCTGATGCTGAGGTACGTTGAGGATTTTTTCATGTGTATATTAGTCATCTGTATGTCTTCTTTGAAGAAATGTCTGTTCATGTCTTCTGCCCATTTCTTGACTGGGTTTTTTTTTTGTTTTTTTTGGTGATGAGTTTGATACATTTTTTATAATCTTCTATTGAGATTGTTCAAAAGAATTAAGTGCTAATACCCCAAATCATTCATTATACATAATGAATTTTATTTCTCCATTTTATTTACCTAAGATGTTAGTGGTTATTACTATCATCAGGAAATTGAGAAAAAAGTCACTAAAAATATTTTTTCTATTCTGTGTTTCAGATTAGAAACCATGGTTGAGAAAGACTAATCTAGATGCACTCTAAGAAAGGCAAAAACCAAGCATCTTCAGGCTCAGCATTATCCTCAAGAAAAATTATTGCCTTCCAGCATAAAGCTCAATACTCCTTAAAAGGAGAATAAAAAGATCATCACTTAACAATGTAAAATATATTATTACCAAAATAAAATCAATAATCATTAAACCTATCCACAGGTTATCTAATTCTATATACAGGATGTGTAAAGAATCCACACAAAAAAATCTGAAGCCAATAAATAAATTCAGCAAAGTTGCAGGGTCTAACATCAACGTGTAAAAATGTGTTGCACTTCTATACACCCAGGGAGAAAAATATAAAAAGAAAATTATTTTTTAAAAATTTTATTTATTTTTTGACAGAGAAAAACACAGCTAGAGAGGGAGCACAAGCAGGGGAAGTGAGAGAGAAAGTGAAGGAGGCTTCCTGGCAAGGAGGGAGCCCAACGAGGGGCTCGATCTCAGGACTGTGGGATCATGAATCTGAGCCAAAGGAAGATCCTTAATGACTGAGTGACCCAGGTGCCCCTTGAAAACAAAATTATGAAAGAAGAAAAGATAGTACCTAGAAATAAATTTAATCAAGGAGGTGAAAGACTTACACACTGAAAACTACAAAACACTGCTGAAAGAAATTAAAGAATAACTAAATGAATGGAAATATAGTTCCTGTTTACAAAAAGATATATTATTGTAAAGATGTCAAGATTCTCAAGGAGGGGGCAAGATGGCAGAGGAGTAAGAGACCCTATTGCAACTGGTCCCCTGAATTGAGCTAAATATCTACCAGAGTTACACTTATGAAATCAACCTTACATGGTGCACTTCCCTGGATTGTTGTTGATATTTTCAGCTATACATCTCCTCAACCACCTCTCACCAGAATGACTAGGAGGAGGAACACCCAATAGAGGAAAAATTTAGAGACTGTAACCTCTGTCACAGAACTATTGGATATGGACATAAACAATAAGTCAAAAACAGAATTCAGGGTAACAGTTATCCAGACGATGGCGAGGTTAGAGAAAACCATTAGTGACAACATAGAATCTCTAAGGGCAGAAGTGAGAGCTGATATAGAAGAACTTAAAAATGCTATCAGTGAGATCAAATCTAATCTAAGTACTCTAAAGCTAGGGTAAATGAGGCAGAAGATCAAATTAGTGATCTATAAGTCAAACTCATAGAAAAGAAAGATCAGGAGGAGGCCTGGAACAAACAGCTTAGAAGCCATGAAAACAGAATTAGAAAAATAAATGTTACCACAACATTAAATGTCAGAATTATTGGATCCCTGAGAGGGTGTAGAGAGAGAGAGGGCTAGAAGATATAGTTGAACAGATCTTAGATGAGAATTTCCCTAATCTGGGTAATGGTACAAGTGTACCTGTCCTAGAAGCAGAGAGGACATCCCTTCGAAGATCAAGGAGGGTAGGAAGACCTCCAGACATGTGACATTCATGAATTGTAAATTCAGAAGAACTGTCTGAAGGGCAGCTACGGGGGAGAGATTCTTTATGTACAGAGGGAGGATGATCAGAATAAAGTCAAACCTGTTCACAGAAAACTGGCAAGCCAGAAAGGGCTGTAAAGACATATTTAGGGCATTAAATGAGAAGAACATGCAGCCAAGAATACTTTATCTAGCAAGGCTGACATTCAGAAAGATAAAGAGCTTCCAAGACCAGCAAAGACTAAAAGATTATGTGACCACCAAGCCAGCACTACAAGAAATATTAAGGGTGGTTCTATAAAAGAAGAAATACCCCAAGAGTGATACAGAACAGAAATTTACAGACACAATCTATAGAAACAAGGACTTCACAGGCAACATGATGACAGTAAAAACTTACTTTTCAATAATCACTCTCAATGTGAATGGCCTAAAAGCTTCCATAAGGTGGCACAGAGATGAACAATGGATAAAAGACAGAATCCATCCATATACTGTCTACAAGAGACACATTTTGAATCTAAAGATACATCCAGACTGAAAGTGAAGAGATGAAGAACCATCTTTCATGCCAACGGGTCTCAAAAGAAAGCTGATGTAGCAATTCTTATATCAGATAAATTTGATTTTTTTTCACATAAATTTGATTTTAAGCTAAAGAATGTAGTCAGAGATACAGAATGACACTACATAATTCTTAAAGGGTCTGTACACCAAGAAGATCTATCAATTGTAAACATTTATGTCCCCAACATGGGAGCAGGCAACTACATAAGCCAAATGTTAAGCAAAATAAAGAGACATGTTGATACGAATATGTTAATTGTAGTGGATCTTGACATGCCACTACCAGGATTAGACAGATAATCTAAGCAGAAAATCAACAAAGAAACAGGAGCTTTGAGTGCCATATTGATCCAGATGGACCTCATAGATATATACAGAACATTCCACCCCAAAACAACAGAATACTCATCATCTCAAGCACAAATGGGACTTCCTTCAGAATAGACCACATACTGAGTCACAAATCAGTTTGGTATCTCAACTGATACCAAAAGATTGAAATTATTCCCTGCATATTCTCAGACCACAATGCTTTAAAACTGGAACTCAATCACAAGAAAAAGTTGGAAAAGAATTCAAACACTTAGAAGCTAAATACCACCCTGCTCATGAATGTTTGGACAAACCAGGAAATCAAAGGAGAACTTAAAAAATTCATGGAAACCAATGAGAATGAAGATACATACATTGGTCCAAAACCTCTGGGATATGGTAAAGGCGGTCCTAAGGGGGAAAAAGCGATCCAAGCATCACTCAAGAAAATTGAAAAATTATGAATGCACAAACACTCTTTACAACTTAAGGAACTTGAGAATCAACAGCAAATTAAACCAGCCCCATGAACAAGAAGGGAAATAATTAAGATTATTTAAGAACAGAGATCAATGAGTTAGAAATTAGAGATAGAATAGAACACATAAAGGAAACTAGAAGGTGGTTCTCTGAAAGAATTATAAGCTTAATAAACCACTGGCCAAACTAATCCAAAAGAAAAGAGAAAGGACTCAAACTAATAAAATTATGAATAACGGCATGTATTGCATGGAGCACTGGGTATGGAGGATAAACAATGAATCTTGGAACACTGAAAAAATAAAATAATGTAAAAAAATAAAAATAAATAGATAAAATTATGAAGGAATGGGGAGAGATCATGATTAACACCAAGGAAATAGAAAAAATCAGCAGAAGGTATCAACAACTATATGCAAATAAGTTAAGCAACGTAGAAGAAATGGATGCATTCCTGGAAACCTATTAATTTCCAAGAGTGAAACAGGAAGAAATTGACAACCTGAGTAGACCATTATCTAGTAACAAGATTGAAGCAGTGATAAAAAGACCTCCCATAAAACAAGAGCTCACGACCTGATGGATTACCTGGGGAATTCTACCAGACATTCAAAGAAAAAAATAATACCTATTCTTCTGAAGCTGTTTCAAAAAATAGAAAGAGAAGGAAAATTTCCAGACTCTTATTGTATTTTATATAATAATATACTTTATTTTTTCAGTGTTCCAGGATTCATTGTTTATACTCCACATCCAGTGCTCCATGCAATACAGGCCCTCCTTAACACCCACCACTAGGCTCACCCATACCCCCATAACCCTCCCTTCCAAAACCCTCAGTTTTTTTTCTCAAAGTCCACAGTCTCTTATACTTTGTCTCCCCCTGCAATTTACCCGAACTCATTTTTTTATTTCCTTCTAATGTCCTCCATGTTACTCCTTATCTTCCA
>PITA01034033.1:0-12075 GCA_004023965.1 Spilogale gracilis | reverse complement strand
TTTCAAGACACGTCTCCAAAGGCAAAGGAGACAAAAGCGAAAATGAACTTCTGGGACTTCATCAAAATAAAAAGCTTCTGTACAGCAAAGGAAACAGTCGACAAAACAAAGAGGCAACCCACAGAATGGGAGAAGATATTTGCAAATGACACTACAGACAAAGGGCTGGTATCCAAGATCTATAAAGAACTACTCAAACTCAACACCCAAAAAGAAGACAAACACATCAAAAAATGGGCAAGAGACATGAAGAGGCACTTCTCCATAGAAGATATACAAACAGCTAACAGACACATGAAAAAATGTTCAGCGTCACTAGCTATCAGGGAAATTCAAATCAAAACCACAGAGATACCACCTTTACACCAGTCAGAATGGACAAAATTAACAAGACAGGAAACAACAAGTGTTGGAGAGGCTGCAGAGAAAGGGGAACCTTCTTACACAGTTGGTGGGAATGTAAACTGGTGCAGCTGCTCTGGAAAACAGTGTGGAGATTCCTTAAAAAATTGAAAATAGAGCTACCCTATGACTCTGCAATTGCACTACTGGGCATTTACCCCAAAGATACAGATGTAGTGAAAAGAAGGGCCATATGTACACCAATGTTCATCTCAGCAATGGCCACAATTGCCAAACTGTGGAAAGAGCCAAGGTGCCCATCAACAGATGAATGGATAAAGAAGATGTGGTACATAGATACAATGGAATACTACACCTCCATCAGAAAGGATGAATATCCAACTTTTGTAGCAACATGGACTGGACTGGAAGAGATTATGCTGAGTGAAATAAGCCAAGAAGAGAAAGTCAAGTATTGCATGGTTTCACTTACTTGAGGTGCATGAGGGGTAACCTGGAGGACAGTGGGAGAAGGAAAGTAAAGGGGAACTAGGGTAATCCAGGGAAAGAAATGAAACAACAGAGACTTTGGACACAGAAACAAACTGAGGGACTTGGAGTGAGGGGGATGGAGGGATGGGAGAGTCTGGTGGTGGGTACTGGGGACACCTAAAGTTAGAGCACTGGGTGTGGGGAATGGGGAATGAATCTTGGAACACTGGAAAAAAAATTTAAGTAACAATAAAAAAAAAATTTAAGCATAGAGATACCCTATGACCCTGCGATTGCACTAGTGAGTATTTACCCCAAAGATACAGATGTAGTGAAAAGAAGGGCCATATATACCCCAATGTTCATCGCAGCAATGGCCACAATTGCCAAACTGTGGAAAGAGCCAAGAGCCCCATCAACAGAAGAATGGATAAAGAAGATATGGTCCATATATAAAATGGAATATTATGCCTCCATCAGAAAGGATGAATACCCAACTTTTGTAGCAACATGGATGGGACTGGAGGAGATTATGCTGAGTGAAATAAGTCAAGTAGAGAAAGTCAATTATCATATGGTTTCTCTTACTTGTGGAGCATAAGGAGTAACATGGAGGACAGTGGGAGAAGGAAAGGAAATGGAAAGTGGGGTAAATCAGAGAGGGAGATGAAGCATGAGAGACTTTGGAGTGTGAGAAACAAACTGAGGGTTTGGGAAAGAAGGGATGTTGGGGGATGGGTGAGCCTGGTCCTAGGTATTAAGGAGGTCATGCATTGCATGGAGCATTGGGTGTGGTGCATAAACAATGAATCTTGGAACACTGAATAAATAAAATAAATTATTTTAATAAATAAATAAATTAAATAGTCTGAATGACAATCCACTGTAGATAGCATTATAAGTTATGGTATATCCTCTCTTCTCCATCTCCATTTGCACTAAATCTTTTCAGAGTTCTCTAATATACTGTCTAAATGTCTGTACTGGAAAATAAATCTTTTGTTCCTTTACTGGTTCTCTTTTTTCTCTCTTTTAGTGAATGACCCACCCATACTGGAGTACCCTCCCAATTTTGGATTTCAATGAAATATCACACACTATGTGACATACATCTGGTTTCCTGAAGGCTGAAGGGATCTAATGATATAACATGGAAGCACAGAGATAAGTTGAAGGTGAAGCTTGACTAATGGCAAACAGGTAACAGGACGGAGATGGGCAGATAATACCCCTTCCTCGCTTCTACTGTAGACTATGTTGAGACATGTTTCCTCCTTGAACCCTTTCTGGAGAAGTCCCCTGCATCAAGTGAACTAAGTGCCCCACTATGTCTCTGCTTGTCCTGAAGCAGTAGCTAGCACAACAAACATCCCACCACATTATGCTGCCTACACCTTGCCTAGCCTCAATTTCCTGCTTCCTCACCCTCATTGCCCTGGGTTTGTACCTCTCAAATAATGTGTAACCCTTAATTCTTGCATCCAGCTCTACTATATAGAGGAGCTGAGCTAAGGTAATATCATTTTTATTTTTCCATACAATAGAATACCATGAAGTCAACTAAAATAAAAACAGTTCTATATGTACTGAAATGGAATTCATCTATAATCCATCCATAAATAGATAATTAGATAGATAGATAGATAGATAGATAGATAGATAGATAGATAGATAGATAAAAAGAAAGAATAAAGCACAGTGAAGAAGAGAAGAATTTCTCTTGGCAATAAAAAAAATTCTTGCATGATGGAAATATCTTTTGAAGAATACACAAATAATAAATCACAATTATTTTCTCCAAGGTAGGTAATTGGGTGGTAATTATTTTTCTTTATATACCATTACCAAACCTTTAAATTTTGTAGCTCTATCTGAATTATTCATTAAAATTACTTTTAAAAAAGAAAGGAACAATTATCATGGAGAGATTTCACAAAATAAATAAGTGAGAAGCAAGCAAACAAGCAAATTACATTTATACCCCAAGAATTTAAGATTCCTCATTCAACAACTGGTAAGTGTGAGGGTAGTAAGCAGGGCAATGATGCTAGGTATTAAAAACCATGCTGAGGTTGCTGAAATTTATTCTATGTACAACGGGAAGTCATACTAGCCCATTAAGTGACTTGGCACAGAAAAGAGAATTCTCACTTTGACTGTCTGGTAAAAAATGGATTAGTTGGGAAAAAAGTGGAAGCAGATCAATTAGAAGTTGTTTCAATAACCCAGGTTTGCTTTACACTCTGACAAACGAAGATGGGACAGGCAAACCAAAGGCTTTAAATTTTATATAATTCTGTGAGCCATTGTGTGACTGCCAAAAATATCAAATTATCTGGCTCATGTATCATACTTTTTGTCAAAACCACATCTCAATGTTCCTAACCATCATTTTAAATCATTACAGACAAGCCAGTCATATTTGAGAAAGCAGTTTTTCCCTTTCAGCTTATAATAATCTGTGCTGATTGTTATGACAATCAGTTTCTCAGAATCACCTTTCATTTACAACATATTTTGAAGAGCTAACTGTTCTCATATTTGTCCAAGATATAGATAAGTAATCTCATTCTACAGACTACTTCTGATCTCCTAGGAAACCACCATAGTTAAGGGAAATATTGATTGAGGTTTATGCTATCTTAGAAGGTTAAAATACTCCAATCAGTGACACTGAAAGAGGACAAAACACTATTTGCATAAATCAATATTTTTAATACTCAAGCTTCTCAAGGATATAGTGTCTGTTATGCCTTGCTTGCCTTTGGAAGTAAATATCTTCATTTTTATTTTCCCCATTCTTTGGGCTGTACATGTGTAGCCTCTTAGTGCTCAAAAGAAGAAAAGCTTTATGGAAAAATTAAAAGTTCTTAAAAGAAAACCTTTGAAAGCCATGTTTGCCTTCATTTTAAAAAAGGAGGGAGGCTAACATATGTTGTAGACAATCATCCCCTGGTAATGTGACTGTTGAAAAAAAAAGGAATATGTTAAAGTAGCTCCTAAAAGTATTTTTAATTTTTTTGGAAGAAATATACTTGCTCTTCAAGATATATTACCAAGGATTAGGCTAAGAAATATCTCCACATCTTTATGAAGCTGAACAGGAAGTTCAAAGAGAAGTGACAAAAGATTAAAGAACGAAATATGGTGACTTATGTCTATCACATTAACACAAGTTCATGACTTAATATTTCTAATTTGGTAGGGTTTTTTTTGTAAATGTATTGTATGTGGTTTCCTTTTGAGAGATAAAAATAATTCCTTTATATTTTTTTCAGAAATTCAAATTAGTTTACATTAGTCACCATAGCAAATAAATCTCAAAATGTCTTTTGGCCCTAATATGGAAGAAGTTCACTTAGGAGAATTTCCAAACAGAAATATTATTGTTCTCCAAGCACTGATTCAGGGACCTGGGATCCTTTTATCTAGTTGTATGGTTGTCTTCAACACATAGCTTCCAAAACTGCTGTGCTTGTCTGCATCAAAGAGATTTGATGGGACAAGAGTATGGGGGACATATATAATATAAAAAATATATATATAAATATTTATATAGTTATACATTATATATACTATATGTATATATTTTATACACATTTTTCTTTATCCATTCATTCATTGATGGATACCTAGTTTTGTAAGCAAATTCTGCAAAACAAGGAACTGTTAAACAGAGCTAAATTAGGGCAATATAATTAAAGAAGTATAGAGTTCAGATATGTATAATTTATTTTGGATGAACCATAACTTTTCAGTATAAGTGTGTCCTAACAATAGTTTTCTTTAGCTCAATATACATATGCATAGGCAATTAAAAATAATTCAAATTTAACTGAACATCCTGTATTTTTATTTGTTAAATTTGGCAATCCTAGCTAGTAACAAGTATTCACTCAACAATTTATCTTTACTTCTCTAAGGATTCACCGGTGTTTATGTTATCAACCCTCCAAAAGCTAGTATCAAACCCTGATTCTTCAGATGTCTTACCTTTCCTATTACTTAGCCTACCACATTCTCTATCCTTAAAGTAGAGATGAAATTAGTATCTGCCTCAGAGAATTGACAAGTGAGTTAATATCTGGAATGGGCATATTTCATAGTATGCACCACACAAAGCATACTACTCAAAATTCTTCATGCTGGAGTTACAGCTTTAAGTTCTGCAAATACAGAAATTTTGCTCATCTGTATTTTGTATCATCTACCATACCATGCATGTGGTAGATAGTCAAGAATATTCTCTGAAGGGGCGCCTGGGTGGCTCAGTTGGTTAAGCAACTGCCTTCGGCTCAGGTCATGATCCCGGAGAAGGCTCAGCAGGAAGCCTGCTTCTCCCTCTCTCACTCCCCTGCTTGTGTTCCCTCTCTCGCTGTGTTTCTCTCTGTCAAATAAATAAAATATTAAAAAAAAAGAATATTCTCTGAAGTAATCAATGAGCAAGATGTAACAATTAATTGTGGCCCATAAATTCTCTTCTGGAGGCAACTCATAACACAGCCTGGATGGAATTCATGGAATCACCATGTAAGCAGCATTGTCAGCATGAGGAAACATCCAGGTAAAAGAAAAAAGCATATTATTTATGGGTCCTTAGAAGAATCCTATGTAAATAATGGTTTCTGAAGCTAATTTGCCTTCAGGACATACTCAGTGCTATTTCAGGTGAATAAAAGAAACAATCAGGAATGAGGAAAAACACTGGAAAGAGCTTCCAGAGTTTTGGGGGCCCAGCCGAATGCAAAAATTTTAACCAGGACCTATTCAACAAAGATTAACTTCCCAGGCTGTTCACTCTGGTTCACAATGAAATCCTTGTTTTTAGTCCATCAAATCCAGATGGACTGAAAGGGGACATACAGGAGGGGAAAGGTCCTGACTCACTGTTAGAATAGACTAGAGCAGAGGTTCTCAAACTTTTCGTGCATTAGAATCACCTTGAACGTTCCTTAAAATGAAGATTCCTCAGGCCCTACCCCAGCTTCTGGTTCTGTGGGTCTGGGAGGGGGCTTGAGAATTTGCATTTCTTATTTTTATTATTATTTTATTTATTTATTTTTTATTTATTTTTATTGTTACTTAATTTTTTTTTCAGTGTTCCAAGATTCATCCCCCATTCCCCACACCCAGTGCTCCATGCAATAGGTGCCCCCAGTACCCACCACCAGGCTCTCCTATCCCCCCACCCCCTTCCTTCCAAGTCCCTCAGTTTGTTTCTTTCGGGTACCTTCTCCCTGGGAATAGGACTCTAAATAGGCATGGATAGCTACGAGAAAAGTCCTCAGGTGAAGCTGATGCTGCTAGCCAAAGGACCACACACAGTTAACACTGGCCTGAAGGAAGAAGAGTGGAAGGCACAGAACCCCACAGAGATAAACAGTTTTCCTTTTCTCTTAGCTATCTTAGAAGGTACCCATTAATGGCGATTTTACTATTTGAGGCAAGATTTTGCCTCTGCATTAAGATTTTAAATAAAATTTCTCCACAGGTAAACCAGGTAATTTCACATGCTGCAAAAAGGGTGAAAGGATTCTATGGGAAGCAGCATCTTAAGTTCAAACCTTCTGTAAATAGAGAGAATAAATTTAAACTTAAAGCACCATATGTGGTAAATCAAGAACCAAAACATGACCTGTGCAGCTCTGCCAGGCCAAAACCACCCCTGGTTTGCTCTCCCTGACCATGAAACTGTGATCACAGCAGCTGGACCCATTCATTCTCTGCCAAGAACCTGTGCTGACAGCCCACATGGGCGAGCTTCAGTCAGCTGACCCTGTACCTCAGCCTCCTGAAAGCGTGCCCCTCCCCTGACCTCTGTTCTCCCCTTGCCTCCAAATCCAATCCATCTTTCAGTGCTCCAACTCAGGCCCTGCCCTCTTTCCTTTTTACTGAAAGCCAAGAGCTGTGAGAATCTAGACCAAGTACATCAACATTTAAGTACATGCTTTTCTGAAAAGAGTATCAGCTGTATAATTTTTCAGTCCACATTACACTAAAAACAACCTTCTTCTAGCAAGTAACATCTCCATCTTTTTCATTCTTAGTCAATTCAAAACCTGTAATGTTACCAACTGTCTTACACAAACATACTTCTTTGTTTTTCTAATACACATCCAGACGCCTACGTCTGACTTACATATATGTAGATATTCTGGTGAGCAGTGAGACTTCTTACACCTACGTAGCTTAACCAACAGAATGAGAACTAGAAAACCTATGTCAGGTTAGCCTGTACCAGTTAAATCTTTTTAACTCTTTATTCTTGACCAGGAAGATAAAGCTATAAAATAATAATTGACATGATTCTTTGTTTCAACAAACTCCTGAAAGTCAATTTGTCCTGGGCAAACAGTTCACTTGGCAAATAATCGTGAGTGAATCAAGATTCATTCCAAGGCTCTATCATTGCCATGCACGCCAATCCCAAACTAGAGTTCCTCAACTCTGCCCGTTCCATTTTCCCCACCATGAATGACCTGTCCTAAACCACATGGGCCAGACCCCCAATCTGATAAATACCCTCCCCTAACTTCTCTTCTGACAGGGATTTCAGGTTGGTCTTCCTTACTGTAGTAGGTCTAATAAATGTGTCCCAGCATGAGCAACACATTTTCTGGTGGTCTTTTGGAAATCAAATATGGATACTATCCATACGGCATATACACTATGCAGAAGACTCGTGGTATTCAAACACTAAGAGATCACTTTTCCTCAACATACAATCTTCTCTTCTTATATTAAAATGGACTATGAGTATCATCCAGTGGTCATCAAACATTTTATAAGAATTTTGTAAAACTATGTATACTTTCATAAAATTTTAAATTGATATCTGAAATTTTCACAAGTTGCAAAGAATATAATTTCTAGCATCTTTTAAATGTTGACATTTCAAAATTAAACTTTTACTTCACTGAAGCAGTCCTCGCCTACATGTAACTCATGAAATAAAATATTATATCCATTTGATATCATCTTCCCTTAAAAAATACATTAAAAAGTCTTCATAGAAACTGTATCATTCCTTGGACTTTTGAGTTAGTATTTCCATTCCATTTTCCTCACATACTTTTATCTTAATGCAATTAATTTTGTGACTGAAAATTTTATTTACTCTATTAAAACTTCTCTGCAATTAAAAGAAGTATAAAGACAATATTTTTTTAAAGTTAAATTTTTAAAAAGATTTATTTTGTAGAGGGTGCACAAATTCATGTGGGAGGGAAGGGGCAGAGAGAGAGGGAGTGGGAGTGTGAGAGGGAGACTCTTACAGGTTCCCTGCCCAGGAGGGAGCCCAACATAAGGCTCAATTCCACAACCCTGAGATCATGACCTGAGCTGAAATAAAGAGTCCACCACTTAACTGACTGCCACCTAGGTACCCCTAAAAGTTAAATTTCTAATGATTAAAAGGATATACATGCTTATGAGGTTATTATAACAAAATTAAACGGTCCATTAAAAAACAAATACGTTACCAATTTTGATAATTATTAACTCAAATGTAAAATTTTATTATACATTAGTCTTTAATTAGGTAGTTGCACCTGGGTGGCCCAGTGACTTAAGCATCTGTCTTTGGCTCAGATTATAATCCTGGAGTCCTAGGATGGAGCCCTATATCAGGTTCCCCGCTCAGTGGGGAGTCTGTTTCTCCCTCTCTCTCTGCCCCTCCCCATTTGTGTTCTCCCTTTCTCACTTACTCTCTCTCAAATAAATAAAAATCTTTATTAGATAATTGGGCCTCTGTTTTTAATTAATTCACATATGCACACACTAATATAACCCTGGAATGAGAAAGGGCTTAATATCAATTATATTCCCATTTTTCATGTTCTATAGATACAAGCTACAAGAAACTGTCACTAAATACATACTTACCAGAAGTAGAAGCTCTTAAGTAGCTATAATTCTTTGAATTCCTTCTAAAAATATGTCAAAATTCATATAGTGACAAAGCATGAAATATTTTTTCAAGAGTGGGCAGAATATTGATAATTTTTAAAGCTGAATGATGGGTATGTGGGAATTCATTCTCAAGGTCTCACAACTGGGGCACCTGGGTGGCTCAGTTGTTAAGCGGCTGCCTTTGGCTCAGATCATAACCCCAGATCCCCACATCAGGCTCCCTGTTCAGTGGGAAGTCTGCTTCTCCTTCTCCCACTCCCCCTGCTTGTGTTCCCTCTCTCTCTGTGTATCTGTCAAGTAAATAAATAAAATATTAAAAAAAAAGGTCTCACTACCTTTGTGTATCTCCACAAAATTATGTTTTTAAAAATTACTTTTATCAATTGTTGGTTGATAGCTTCATTAGGCTCCCCTTAAATTTTGTTGGAAGTAAGGAATTAGAAATCTATGGCTTGCAAAGTGATTCATTACTTAGCCACTAGAATCATTTATTTTCCCAAGATAAAAATCAATATTTTTAATTATATTGTTTGGCATTCTTACAATTTTTTACACCCCAGGGCAATGTATCATATTAAGATTTGGGCAAGGGAAAAAGATAACATATTTCTTCTGTAAATTTGAGAAGGGCAGCTGTGAAAGTTAAAGAGAAAAAAAAAGTTACCTCTCATCACAGGGTTGTTCTGGGCAAAAATCCAAGGAACAATACATGAAGAAAACTGATGATCTAACCAATTTCCTTAAAACTCTTTTCCTGGGGGCACCTGGGTGGCTCAGTTGGTTAAGCAACTGCCTTTGGCTCAGGTCATGATCCCAGAGACCTGGGATCGAGTCCCACATCGGGCTCCCTGCTCAGCGGGAAGCCTGCTTCTCTCTCACTCCCCCTGCTTGTGTTCCCCCTCTGGCTGTGTTTCTCTCTGTCAAATAAATAAAATCTTAAAAAAAAAAAAAAAAAAAAAAAAAAAAAAAAAAAAAAAAAAAAAAAAAAAAAAAAAAAAAAAAAACCTCTTTTCCTGGAGGGGCTTTAAATAGCCGTAAGACTTTGCATAATAATTTGAAAGCTGGTGGTCTAACCCATATTTCTGTCACCTACTTCTACCTATCCATATCTGTTTCTATCTGCATAGCTGAGGTGCTTTATTTGAGTGGAAGACCTGGTGTCTATTCCAAACCAGCCACCTCCACTAGGTTTGAGCCCTTATAATTGAAGAGATAAGGGATAGAAATTGTTCGTGATACTTGGTGAAATGCCAGTTAATGGGCTTAGCACCATCATGGGAAGGCATTCACTTCTCCCTAAACAAGGGCAATTCCAGGTTTTTTTAGTTTCATATATTGAGACTTGACCTAAAATTTTATTTGGAAGAAAGGTTTGTTCTACTTTTACCTAGTTTATAGGAAAGTCCATCAGTTTTAGAAGTGAGACTTCCATGTCTAACCCTACGTTATCAAAACTCTTTTGACCTTTGGTTATCTGTAAAATGGGAACAATTATGCATTCTATTTATTATCTACCATTACTTTTTTTTTACTTTTTTAAAATTAACATATATTATTTGCTTCAGGGGTACAGGTCTATGAATCATTAATCTTACACAATTCACAGCACTCAAAATAGCACATACACTCCCCAATGTCCATCACCCAGCCACCTTATCCCTCCCTCTTTACCGTTACTTTTTAAAACTTAATAAATCTTAAGAGAGGTGTATTTAAAATATTCCCTATTAGGTATGAGTTAGTGGTTGTGAAACTACTTTATATGTATTTGAGTTAAACAATTAAGTACATGAATTGTAGGTAATGAGAATTCGATTTCTCACTATCAGAAAAAATTACAAAGCCTGTGGAGGTATGAGCATCAACACATAGTCTAATAGATTTTGGATAAAGGGATGGATGGATGGATAGAAGGATAGACTGTATCTAATACTAACATTGGTTAGTATTCATGCATTTATTCCACTGCTCTGCTGAGACAGTCAAGAAGTGGGAATACCCCAGGAACACTGAGTGCCCAGGTCTTGATTTCTAAATATAATTCTTCAATACAAGGAACTGGGATGTTAAGTGGTTGATACCAGGGCTTGGTTGATACCTGGTTGATACCAGGGCTTGATCAGGGAAAATATATGAGGAGCTCGAAGAATTTTGTGGTGCCAAACAGTAAGCAAGTACTAAGAAAAAATTTGTGTGGGAACATGAGGCATGCCAAAGGAATACATACATCAACCAGAAAGAGCCCCTCAAGGCCAAAGCTGAAAAACTTTAAAGAATAATATAAATAATTATAGTACTGGATGAAAACCCCAAAAATAAAATAAATATTCATGAATCTAAATGGACATAAATAAATAAATAAATAAGTGAATAAAAGGGGGAGAAAAGACAATTCTTCCTTAAGGAAGTATTCCAATTAAATGTAGAAAGAATGATGAAAACAGAAAATCATCACTAGACTCCACAGAAATATTTACTGTAGATGTTGAAATTAGTGGGTAAAGGCTTAAGAAGAAAACGGGATATTTGCACAGTCTTAGAGAATCTCCTCTTAAGTATTTATTAATTACAAAGGGAAAAGTAGACGTTGTGCAGTGCACTATCTTAAACAAAACACTGTGGGGGCATTTGAAAAAAGGAGTGGGGTGTTTAATTTTTTGTAAGTAGTGGGGACATGGGTATTGCCAAGATTCAGCAAAAAAGGTAAAGATACTACATGTGCTGCAGGGAGTAGAACAGTTATACATTGATGAATTCTACTGCCTTCTGCACAACTTTCAGATGTGAAATCATGTAGATGGGACATTTTACATGGAATGGAAGTGAGAAGCCATTTTATGATCTTTTGGAATCTAGGCTAACCTTGTTCTACAAAGCACAACATTATTTTAGCATGGTGTTAAAATTCATTGAATTCAACTGCTGTATGAATCAAGGAGAGACTGTATTTTGTTTTGCTTAAGATTTGTTCATTTCAGAAAATCACTGATGAGTCACTTCTAAAAGGTATTGTTCTATAGTTATAGTCATTCTATGCTTATGTGCAAGCACATGAAAACCTAAAGTCTTCTAGTATAGTGGTACATGAGCATTTACATAATGAAATAATAATCTGATTAGAAATTACCTGTCTTCCCTCCCTAGATTACCCTAGTTCCCATTTGCTTTCCTTCTGCCACTGTCCTCCAGTTTGCCCCTCATGCACCGCAAGTAAGTGAGACCATGCGATACTTGACTTTCTCTTCTTGGCTTATTTCACTCAGCATAATCTCTTCCAGTCCAGTCCATGTTGCTACAAAAGTTGGGTATTCATCCTTTCTGACGGAGGCA
>PITA01034032.1:0-11999 GCA_004023965.1 Spilogale gracilis | reverse complement strand
CTCAACACCCAAAAAGAAGATGAACACATCAAAAAATGGGCAAGAGACATGAAGAGGCACTTCTCCAAAGAAGATATACAAACGGCCAACAGACACATGAAAAAATGTTCAGCGTCACTAGCTATCAGGGAAATTCAAATCAAAACCACTCTAAGATACCACCTTACACCAGTCAGAATGGCCAAAATTAACAAGACAGGAAACAAAAAGTGTTGGAGAGGCTGCGGAGAAAGGGGAACCCTCTTACACTGTTGGTGGGAATGTAAACTGGTGCAGCCGTTTTGGAAAACAGTGTGGAGATTCCTTAAAAAATTAAAGATAGAGCTACCCTATGACCCTGCAATTGCACGACTGGGCATTTACCCCAAAGATACAAATGTAGTGAAAAGAAGGGCCATATGCACCCCAATGTTCATCGCAGCAATGGCCACCATCGCCAAACTGTGGAAATAGCCAAGGTGCCCATCAACAGATGAATGGATAAAGAAGATGTGGTACATATATACAATGGAATACTATGCCTCCGTCAGAAAGGATGAATACCCAACTTTGGTAGCAACATGGACTGGACTGGAAGAGATTATGCTGCGTGAAATAAGCCAAGAAGAGAAAGTCAAGTATCGCATGGTCTCACTTACTTGCGGTGCATGAGGGGCAAACTGGAGGACAGTGGCAGAAGGAAAGCAAATGGGAACTAGGGTAATCTAGGGAGGGAAACGAAACAACAGAGACTTTGAACACAGAAACAAACTGAAGGACTTGGAGGGAGGGGGGTGGAGTGATGGGAGAGCCTGGTGGTGGGTACTGGGGTCACCTAAAGCGTGGAGCACTGGGTGTGGGGAATGGGGAATGAATCTTGAAACACTGGAAAAAAAATTTTAGTAACAATAAAATAAATAAATAAATAAATAAATAAAAACCAGCTTGGACCTAATATACTAGTCAGCTTCTGAGCATTTACAGGGTAAATTTTAACGTTCAGAGGCTTGATAGTCATTCTCCTAAACTAGAGAAGAAGAGAATCCTCTGCACTCAGGGTTACCAGCATGAACGCAAGAAACAATCCCTTGTCCACCATCTGGATGCCCCACTCTCTCCTCTTTGAGTAAACTTCTATTTAGTGGCACAGAAATCATTGGTTTGTATAGATCATCTTCAGAAATTTTCAGAGCAAACCTAAAATTTAGCAGAACTTAGCACAGCTTTCCTCTCTTCATTTTAAATAGCACTCTATCTGCATGATAGGCTGGAGAGAACCAAGTGTCCGGGAGATAGAAATGAATTGCCTTCACTCAACAGACAATAACATTGCATGATTTAAAGGAAAATGTGAGAGGTTAACGGGTATCAATGATTTTGCTATATTTCTCAATAGTCAGCTACAAAAAAGAGCTGTCAGTATTGCTAAGAGCTAAAAATCTCTCCAACTGTTAGGCAGCTTGAAAGGTCAAGTGTACATAAAAGCAATATATAATCCCTTTTGCATTATTCCAGTATTTCTACTACATAATAAATAGCACTTGCTATGAAACTCACTGTAATGAGACTATATAGTATCAGAAAATCCAGTCTTTTTTAATTCATATGAAGCTAAAACAAGCTACACTGTCAATCAGGAAAAGTAAATTCTTTTCTAGTGCAAATATGTTAAGTAGTACCATTTTCTTCAACTTTTAGACCATGTTGAGTTATTCAAAGATTCTAATAGTTTTTCTTTCATTCAATAAATAAAAGTGAATTTGACTGTTCAAGCCATTAATAGTAATGACGGGTCTTATTAGCAACCAGCATTTTGCAGCTATTCTTAGGATAAATTTAGCTAAACTCAGCATGTCAAATTAGAGCAAGAATCTGATATGTTTTCTTCCTCTTCTCACATTATAATGACTTCTCTGCTTTTCTTTACTTTGTGAAAGGGGTGACTGTAGAAAATTGGAAACATTCTTGGGTGCTATCCTACCCTTTAAAAAGAGTACCCAGGTGTTCAAATGGGCACCCAGCTTTAAGGCCTGGAAAAATGCTAGCATTGTATTTTGCATAAACCAGTTCTAAATGTCAAAGGAACTCAAAAGAAGACTAGAGAATACTTGCATATGTAACACTATTTTATTATTACCCAATGACTTAGACAGTAATTAAAACAATCATAAATATCTCTTGCACCAACATTAGCACCCATAATCAAGCCTTACTCCACATGGATGCCTTAGCTCAGGTCTTTCCTGAAAAACAGACAGTGTTGGTATGCGGGTGGATTATTTCACAGGTGATTCTAGGGCGAAGTGAAGGACGAGGGAGGAGAGCATGACAGTGTCCACTTGACTGAGTCATGAGATGCCCAGATATCTGTTCAAATATTTGGAGGTTTTCTGGGGGGGTGCTTTTGGATGAGATTAACATGTAAAATCAGTAAACTGAGCAATGCAGATTGTTCCCCCTAAATATGAGTTGGCCTTCTCCAATTAGTTGAAGGTCCAAATAAAACAAAATGGTAAGAGAGAATTCCTCCTTCCTGCTGCTTTTGAAGTGGGATATTGGCTTTTTCCTGCCTTTGGACTCAAACTGAAGCATAGACTTCTCTGTCTTGAGTCAACTCATGCTGAAGAATCATGTAAGCTTACTCCTTATAATAAATTTATACATACTGAAATCTGATTGGTTCAGTATCTCTGGAGAACCTAATACAGAGGATAAAAAAAATAAAAAATAAAAAATAAAACAACGGAGACAAGACAATGTAAAAACATGTTATTGGGTTGTACACCAGTGTGGATAACTGGTGTTCAATGAAACTGTAGAATGTATCTCAAAATTGTCCACGAGTAATTGAGTTAGTTACTTACTCTGAGTGTCATGTGTGCTCCCATGATCATCCCACTCCCTAAGCCAGAGAAGCTCAAGGACAGGAAACAAAAGACCAGAATAAAGTTGGTCAAATCCTGTGTTGAACTATTAGCTGAAACCAGACATGAGTCAGAAAGCACACAGGACAGTATCCAAGAGGAATTCAGTATAATCTTTGCCTTAAACCACTCTGATCAATTTAAGCCCTTAATTTAGCTCTTCTGGACACAAAGTCTTCTTGGTGATTGTTAGCCACAATATACATAAAAGACTTAATGCATAAGGGTTAGTGGAACATATAAAGATTAATTTTATACATATCTACAGTATTCAACCAAAAATAAAATTTAAAATTGATTGCTCTTGTAATAAAATCTGCAAAGCACCATGGAACTAGTAAGAGTTGATGAAAGCTCTATGGAAAAAATGTTAAAACTCTGGTAATCAACATAGAAGATGATTTGAATTTATGGAAAGATACCCTGTGCTATTGAATAGGATGACCCAAATTAATCTACATTTAAAGTGATCCTAGGGGTGCCTGCATGGCACAATTGGTTAAGTGTTCAACTCTTGATTTTGGTTCTGGTCATGATCTTAGGGTTATGAGATTGAGCCCTGCATGGGGCTTCACACTGGGCATGGAGCCTATTTGGGATTCTCTCTCCCTTTTTCTCTGCCTCTTCCCCTCCTAAGGGAAAAAAAATTGATCTTAACAAAATTCTGATTATTTTGAGAAACTTGATAAACTTACTATAAAATTTATATGGAACAATAAAGGAACATGAAAGCTCACTTTTAAAAAGAGCAAGAAAATGATACTCATGAGACTACAAACACTGGTAGAAGAAAGAATTGTTTAACAGACAGTACTGGAATAACTGACTCACTATTTGGGGAAAATAAAACTGAATACCTGTGTAAAAATCACATAAACATTTGAAGTTGGACTCCTACTGAAATAAAGATTTAAACATGCAATGTAAAACTACAATCTTTACAAAATTGACATATATGTGTCTTTTATAGTTTCAGAAGTGTTGGAGAGTTTTTGTGACCAAGAGAAAGCCCCCTTAAAATTTCAAATATACAACCAGTAAGGCAAAATTCAGTGAAAGTTTCTATGGACTAAGTTTAAAGACATTAAACTAAATGAAATAAGCCTGTCACAAGAAGACAAATATTATATGACTATGCTTATATGAAGTACCAAATTCACAGAATGAGAAATTAGAAATGGTGGTTTCCTGGAGCTGGGGGAGGGGAGAATTGAGAACAGTTACTTATGGGTATGGCGTTTCTACCTTTCAAATGAAAGAGTCCTAGAAACTCTTTCACAACAATATGAATGCACATAGCCCTACTGAGCTGTACGCCTAAAAATGGCTAAGAGGGTAAACATTATATGAATTGTACCATACATTTTTTTAAGATTTATTTATTTTGAGAGAGAGAGAAAGCGAGCACGCACACAAGTGGGAGGAGAGGCAGAGAGGGAGAAGCAGGCTCCTCGCTGAGCAGGAAGCCAACATAGGGCTGGATCCCAGGACCCTGAGATCGTGACCTGAGCCAAAGACAGATTCCTAACCAACCGGCACCCCTGTACCATATTCTTACACTAAAGTTTCTGTTTCGATGAAGGACAGTTAATAAAATGGGAGAAAACATCTGTGATATCAAAAGCTGATGAGAGATTAATATCAAAGTTGTGTGGGGAATTTTCAGCCCAACATGTAAGTAGGCTGGAAGTTGACACTTCATCCTAACAAGTAAAAAGCTAAGCAAAGTGAAAAAGCAACATCTCTTCCTAGTTCCAAGAGAAAAGGCCACAAAGTAAACTGCTAACACCAAAATTTAAAAAGACCCACCACGGAATTCAGAGAATCCCAAATCACCTGAGCAGAAATCCAGCCAGAAGCAACAACCTCCACAGAAACCATTTCAAGGAAGGGAAACCTGAACTGTAATGCACAAATTCCTGCAAGTTCAGAGTGGGCAGTCAGAAAGAAAAACTCCAGGGTACCCAATCATCAGGGGACCATACATTTTTGTTGAGTTTTTACCTTCAGCAGTTCTCTCTCACAGTAAATACTGGAGAAAAATCCTCTGTGCCTCTGGCAGAGAGAGTGAAAAAGGAACCATTTTGAAATACCTTAGAAGATCTCTTCTTAACAAGGTCTGCTGGCAGGAGAAACTAATTAATCAGAGCCTGACTGTCCTGGAGAAGGGAAGTAATCAACTCCAGCTGGGTATAGTTTTCCACAAGGTGAAGGGAAAGACCCAGCTCCAGCCCCCTGGGTCATCCTCTCATACCTAAGTGGGGAGGAGGAACTGAGGAACATGTAAAGGTCACAGTCTAGAAGGACAAGGTGACTCAAAGACTGACACCGAATTACAGGACTATGCTTTCCTTTCTCTGACACCTTACCACCACATTGCCCATTTACAGCATCTCCTTTTGCCCAGTGTATCATGCCTGGCTATCAAGAAAAAAATGTAGGACATACCAAAAGGTAAAAAAAAAGGTTTGAAGAGACAGTGTAGGCATCGAAACCACAGATGCGTCAGGGATGCTGGAATTACCAGGACAGGAATTCAAAACAAACAGCTATGATTAACATGCTATGGGCTTGATGTTGGATAAAGCAGACAACATGCAAGAAGAGATAGGCAAGGGCACCTGGGCACCTGGGCAGTTAAGCATTTGACACTTGGTTTCGGCTCAGGTCTTGATCTCAGGGTCCTGGGATTGAGTTCCACATTGGGCTTGGCACTCAGCACAGAGCCTGCTTGAGACTCTGAGTTACCTATAAGTAAAATTAATGACAATAATTATACAAGAGACAGGACAGAGGAATTAGTATTATTCTATTATTATAAATAGAATGCACTACCCGTGTAGCATGAAATTAGGCTTTAGTCTAATTAATGAAATTACAGTTGGATAGGTTGTAAATGTTTATCATAAACTCTAGGGAAACCACTAACGTAAGTAAAAAAATAAAACTGATATGCTAAGAAGAGATAAAATGGAATCATATAATATGCTCCATTAAAAACACAAAAGACTAAAAAGAACAAAACAGAGGTTGTCAGAATGGATCAAAAATTAAGATCCAACCTATTTGCCACACACACACACACACACACACACACACACACACACAAACCCACAAACACTAATTCAAAGGTATGCACCTGTATGTTCATAGCAACATTATTTACTATAGCCAAATTATGGAAGTGCTCACTGACAGATGAATGGCTAAAGAAGATATGGCGTATATACATACAATGGAGTATTATTAAGCCATAAAAAAGAATGAAATCTTACCATTTGCAATGACATGGGTGGAGCTAGGGAGTTTAATGCTAAGAGAAATAAATCATTCAGAGAAAGACAAACACCACATGATTTCATTCATGTGGAATTTAAGAAACAAAACAAATAAGCAAAGGGGAAAAAAAAGAGAGACAAAACAAGGAGCAGACTCTTAACTCTAAAGAACAAATGACAGTTACCAGAGGAGTGAGTGGAGGATGATGAGCACTGGGTGATGAACGGAATTGTTGAATCACTATATTGTACACCTGAAACTAATATAACAGTGTCTGTTAACTATACTGGAATTAAAATTTTAAAAAAAGAGAAAACACAAAAACAAAGATAAAACCCAACCATATGTTTTCTACAAGAAAATCAATTTAAATATAAAGACGTATATAGAATAAAGGAAAATGGATGGAGAAAGACATGCCATGTTAACACTAATTAAAAGGAACTGGGAGTAGCGGCATGACCTGCAGACAGAGCCAACTTTACTGCAGGGAAAGTTATCATGAATTAAAAAGTGGCATTATGTATGATAAAAGGGTCTATTCCCTAAAAAGATGTAACAATCCTTAACATGAATATGCCTACAACAGAGCATCAAAATAAATGACAAATTACATGAGGCAAAAACTGAAAAACTTCAAGGAGAAAAAATGAATCCACTATGATAGTTGCAGACTTCAACACCTCTTTCAGAAATGGACAAATTCATCAGACATAAAATTATTAAGGACATATTTGAACTCAGAAATACCATAAATCAATTGGATATAATGGATATCTATAGACTATGTGATATAGCAACAACAAAATACACATTCTGCTCAAAATATCATGGAATATTGACCAATACAGACCACATTTTGGACCATAAAACACCCATTAACAAAATTAAAAAAAAATCATACAATGTCTTCTCTCAGACCACAGTGGAACTAAACTAGAAATCAGTAACAGAATGATAGGCAGAAAATCAAAAGGCACTTGGAGATTAAACAACAGACTTCTAAATAATATATGAGTCCATGAAAAAAAACAAGAGAATTTTAAAATGGAAGCACAATTTATCAAAATTTATGGGATACAATGAAATCTGTACTAAATAGGAAATTTATAGCATTTAATAAATATATTTAAAAAGGAAAAAATAGGGTTCCTGGGTGGTTTAGTCAGTTAAACATCTGCCTTTGGTTCAGGTCATGATCTCAGGGTCCTAGGATTGAGCCCCACACCAGGCTCTTTGCTCAGTAGGGAGTCTGCTTCTCCCTCTTCCTCTGTGATATCTCTCTCTTCCCACCCCAAATAAATAAAATCTTAAAAAAAAAATCTAAAAATCACCTATACTTCCAGCTTAGAACATTAGAAAATGAAAAGAAAATTAAATCCAAAGGAAGCAAAGAAAAGAAATACAATTAGAACAGAAATTGATGAAATGGAAAAACAGAAAATTAATAAAGAAAAACAAAATCAAAATCTAGTTCTTTGAAAAGATCAATAAAATCAATAAGCCTCTAGCCAGGATAATAAAGAAATGGAGAACACAAATTACTAATATCAAAAATTAAAGGGTACATTACTCCAATCCTGCCAACATTAAAAGGATAATCGAGGAATACTTTGAACAACTCAGTGCCAATAAATTTGATCACCTAGATGCAGTGGACCAGTTCCTCAAAAAGATAACAATCCGCCAAAACTCACACAAGAAGAAATAGGCAATCTCAATAGGCATATATCAGTAAAGATTTTAAATCATTAAGTTTACTGTTTACTCTGCCTTGCCTTGCCTCTCCTGTGGAAAACCCAATACAGGCTCTGCTCTAGACTTTCCCTTGGCTCCTGTTTCGTGTCACCAGGACTACTACCTGACTACCCCGGGGCTCTGCATGGCACATGGTGACCCCCACCTCTGGAACTTGGGAGTATGAAAAATGCCTTCCTTCCAAGCCTCCTTCTTGTTTCTTCCTATGGCCATACTGACTTTATCCTATTATATTCAACATCTACATTCTTAAGACAGTCACACATATGTCTAATTTGTAAAAAATAATCAAGTCGCACCCTTGTAACTTCTGTACTTTTTCAGTATGTAGTCTGTAAATCAATGAACAGTTTTTCCAATTTTTAAAATCCAAACTTTCACATTAAAATTCAAGCTATTAAAACTCCATGAATATTATTTTCCAGCAGAGTGTGTGGACTTAAGACTCAGGCTACACATCATTCTCTGCAGCTAAGTAGATTATAAATAAGGAGTTTCATTTGAATATTTTAAGTCAGACAGTTACGTTAAGTAACCACATTGTTCCAATGTTAAAATTCACTTGAGTTGTTTCCTTGTTTATTCACAGTGACAAGTAATGGAGCTAAAGGAAAGAACACCAGTTTTGTTTTTTGTTGTTTTTTTTTTAAAGATTTTTATTTATTTGACAGAGAGAAACACAGCCAGAGAGGGAACACAAGCAGAGGGAGAAGCAGGCTCCCTGCCGAGCAGGGAGCCCGATGCGGGACTCGATCCTGGGTCTCCGGGATCATGACCTGAGCCGAAGGCAGTTGCTTAACCAACTGAGCCACCCAGGCACCCTAAAGAACACCAGTTTTAAAGACTGTCATAAATGGGAACAAGTTCTGGTTCCCCCAATCTTGTCTCTAAAGTAAAGATAACATACGTTATTGTCCTGTGGCAATGATGTATAGAAAGCACAGTAATATAATACCCAGCACAGTCTAGAGTAATAATAATGATTTGCATCAAGTTTCCCACTATATGTTAGTTGTCACCACTGTGTGTACAGGTATATCTGTATTCACCAACATAACCTCCTCATTTGAGAGCCAGTATCGCTTTCTGAATTACAATCAGAACTCTGTCACTCCCACTAACAGATTCTTCCTACAGTGGCCTGGGCATTGATGTATTCCTTCATTTCTTATATGCCCACACAAAATTATTATTGCCATTTTCCTCAGGCTATGTTCTTAGGACCTATTACCTTGCTAAAATTAAATAAAAAATGTTCTCTCTACAGATTGCTGTTTGCCCATTCCATCTCCCAAACATTTTCTTCCAAAGATATCATTTCCTCTATAGTAAATTCTCTATAGACAAAATATATATATTATTAAATTCACTTACTTACACATTTTTCGTTCAACAATTATAAACTGAGTATCTATATTGAAGCATCCCTTACACATGCTGAGAAAAGAGTGAAAAAGTCTTAGTCTCTCTGCTTTTAGGAGTTTATTTCTTACTTGAACAATAGAAAAATTAAAGAGTCAATTCTGATCATATGCAAAGTGCTACTGAAGGCTCAATACAGAGAGAACAGGAACTTAGGAAACAACCACCTGTCAGTCTTGAAATGTCAGCATAGATTGCACAGAGGAGCTGAAATTTGGTGGGATACCTGGGGACCAAGTGGAGAGTAGTCAGGCACCAGAGAGCAGAGATTGTGAGGCTTTTATGAGAGGATACAACACTGTGCTGCAGATCGGAGGTGGGAGAACAAGTGGCCTACTGAAGAAACTATAGCAAGTTCAAGACAGCTGGAGCCCACAGAGCTAACTGCTGAGAGAAGAGATCAGAGCAGGACCCAAGAACCAGATATTTAGCAGTTCCTTTCTCCCAGCACTTTGCCCCAAACAGTAGAGTCTATGAACCAGTCATTTCAGTTAATTTTTTTCTTTTTTTTTCTTTTTTGTTAAAGATTAATTTATTTACTTATTTGAGAGAGAGATAAAAGGTTGGGGGTGGGGGGAGTGGGGGCAGAGGGAGAGAATCTTCAAGCAGACTCCTGGCATGGGTAGAGCCTGAGGCAGGGCTCCATCTCATGACCCATGAGATCATGACCTTAGCCCAAACCAAGAGCTGGACACTTAACCTAGTGAGCCATCCAGGAGCCCCTCAGTTAAGTTTTTCAAACTGATGAATGCATCAACAAATATTTCTTTGGAAGCGCTTCCATTCCCTGCACTCTGCTAGTCTGCAATAAGCTGAAGTCCCTGCCCTCATCAAGCTTACATTCGAATGAAAGAGATGGACAATAAGCAAGTCAATAAATTAATGAATTTATTAAAATGCTAATTATTGCCCTAAAGGAAATAAACAAGGAACTGTGATAAAGATGAAAAGGGGTGGGTGACATTTTAGAGAGGGCTAAGAGAGGCCTCTCGCAGGAAATAACCCTTAAGCTATGTTCTGCATGATAAGAAGCCAATCAGTAACCAACCAGGGAAAGAGCAACATAAACAATGGTAGAGGCCATTCAGCTAAACAGAGAGGTGTGTTCCTGGAACCAAAGATCTTGAAAATAAGAATTAAAGGGTATTATGCTAAGCAAAATAAGTCGATCAGAAAAGACAATTATCCTGTGATCTCATGGATATAAGAGAGGGAAACAAGACAGAGGCTCATAGAGGAAGAGAGGGAAAAATAAAGACGAAACCTGAGAGGGAGACAAACCATAAGAGACTCTTAATGATAGGAAACAAACTGAGGGTTGCTGCAGGGGAGGGGGATGAGGGAATGGAGTAACTGGGTGATGGACATTAAGGAGGGCACCTGATGTAATGAGCACGGGGTATTATGTAAGACTGAAGAATCATAGACCTGTACATGGGAAACAAAAAATACATTGTATGTTAATTAATTGAATTTAATTTTTTTTAAAGTTTATATAACACAATAAAAATATGTTTCATTTTTTTCAGCCTAACTTTTATAAAATAACAATGTGCTTTGATATTTTTAGGAATAGTAATTATTTTCAAAATAATGAATAAATGATATCTTTAGGAAACTAGCACCAACTTTGAGGGGACTTGTCATTTATTCCTTTAACTAAATCTGTAAGTTGCCTATATATATATTTTTTAATTTATTTTATTTTTTCAGTGTTCCAAGATTCATTGTTTTGCCCCACATCCAGTGCTCCATGCAATACATGCTCTCAGTATCCACCACCAGGCTCTCCCATCCCCCCGCCCCCTTCCCTCCAAGACCCTCAGTTTGTTTCTGACTCCAAAGTCTCTCATGTTTTGTTTCTCTCCCTGAAATATCCTACTTCCCATTTCCTTTCCTTCTCCTACTGTCCTCTGTGTTACTCCTTATACACCACAAGTAAGTGAAACCATGTGATACTTGACTTTCTCTACTTGGCTTATTTCACTCAGCATAATCTCTTCCAACCCAGTCCATGTTGCTACAAAAGTTGGATATTCATCCATTCTGATGGAGGTGTACTATTCCATTGTATATATGTACCACATCTTCTTTATCCATTCATCTGTTGAAGGGCACCTTGGTTCATTGCAGCAATAGCCACAATCGCCAAACTGTGGATAATCTTTTTAATGTATTGTTGGATCCTGTTAGCAAGGATCTTGTTAAGAATCTTGACATCCTTGGGGCACCTGGGTGGCTCAGTTGGTTAAGCGACTGCCTTCAGCTCAGGTCATGATCCCGGAGACCCGGGATCGAGCCCCACATCGGGCTGCCTGCTCGGTGGGAAGCCTGCTTCTCCCCGTCTCATTCCCCCTGCTTGTGTTCCCTCTCTAGCTGTGTTTCTCTCTGTCAAATAAATAAATAAATAAATAAATAAATAAATAAATAAGAATCTTGGCATCCATATTCATCAAAGATATTGGTTTGAAGTTCTCCTTTTTAATGGAGTCTTTGTCTGGTTTGGGGATTAGAGTAATGCTGGCTTCATAGAAAGAGTATGGAAGTTTTCCTTCTGTTTCTTTTTTTTTGAAACAGCTTCAGGAGAATAGGTGTTATTTCTTCTTTGAATGTTTGGTAGAATTCCCCAGGGAATCC